>JAVFBW010156821.1:0-21452 GCA_034783835.1 Mopalia ciliata
CCCCCCCCCCCCCCCAACGATTAGAGATGGATCTGATACACTTAGGGATCTGAGCTTGGATTTCAACTCCTCAGGGAAAACTACAGTAGAAGAATTCAAAACTACACTGATTCCTTTCCTCTAAGACATATTATCACAAATGAACTAAAACGCCATTGCATATAGAATGCCTTGCATGTCAGTATATAATTCAGTACTCCATCAACACAGCGTTTTATTTTTTCTTCGTCAGTTATTAGGATGTTTCTATTGGAAGTAGTGGGGCAAGTCATGGTGTCATGGCGGCAGTGTGTACAGAGCATGCAGCCACCAATGGACAGTCGCTGATCAGTCCCCTGAAGGCTCTTGTTTGAATTGTTGATTGAAACACAGACCTGAGAGTTGGTAAATTGAAACAACCTCACCATTCTGACCCTCAAACAAGTTTAATTTCACACTGTCGTTCTCAACCAGACCAACCTGTCCTACACTGGTCGTCATATGAACTCAGTCACTTTCACATTCTCATACACAAATCCATATGTTAGTTATGCTGTTAAATGTTGATTAGTGTTTTATGCCGTGCTTAAGATATGGCTGTGTATTCCAATAATAATTGACACTAACATAATCAAGATGTGAAGCACCACCATAATGTTGGAATGATAATTTTCCTCCAGTGCTAAATAATGACAAACTCACTGGCAGGCCTTGTGACTAACCAGAAGGCTGGGATGTTAAAATCATGACCTGAAAAAATGGAGCTAACAGGTACAAATTGACTGATATTTGCCGCCATGTTCAAGGGTGTGTGACCTACATACATGTATACATTGATGATCCTTGAGAATATGTAGCCAATCAGGTACAACCACAAATGGAAACAAGTGCTGCTGATATCAGCCAGAACCAATCAAAACCTGACCATAACTGATGAAAACAGTTAGACTTTTCTACCTTATTAAAATAACAATAACTGATTGAATCCAATGCTTGATTGTAAAATAAATGATCAAAATATTTTCCCATCTTTCAAACCCTGGACAGCTAAAAACAAAATGAAATGTTTTACAATGTTAGAAAAATAATGCTCCTCTCAAGGCCTGACAGTTTGACAAGTTTTGGTGCAGATTATTCTTAACCAGAAAGGTAGCTGACAGTACAATGGTCAAAGAACATTAACAGTAAATTAGTTGATGTCGGTTATACTGATATTTATTGTAATGGTAGTTCAATTATATGATGACTTTGCATAACAGATAATCGGTTAAAAACTGGGGTTTAATGTCATACTCTAGGGTATTTCACTGATATGACAATGTATTGTATATTTTGCACTGTTCCTTGCTTAAATATGGTGAAAAACTGGAAGGAAACTTCGTGAAAACCAACCCCCCAATTTCTGGAGCCACACTGTGTGACTCATTCATATAATTAAATCTGGGAAGGATCATTGTAAAAGCAGCCGGCAAACTGTGCAGTCTATTATGGTTGGACAATAGCATGTACAGTCATACGTCTTAATTATTTTAATCAACAAACAACCTGCATAACTTATCCATATATTTTAAGCCAATGTAAAATGTCAAAATACACTACAAATGCCATCTCCCTCTGATTAAATGGCCATTAACTGACATCAAATCTGTGTGGAACACCATCTTGATCTTCACACTTTTTTTACCCAGGGCTTCACAAAAATACCATTAACATATCTCCTCTTAGAAATAAAATTGCTTCATAAGAAATTGTCAGTCCACATGTGCTCAGAGAAAAAGTTTCACACCAGTAAGTTATGAGCAATAAGTGTTAGCACGTGCCTTCATCAACATTATGTAAGAAAAAACAAAACGTTCATATCCTCTGAAGCATTTTGAAAATAACTTGTTGCTTTGTAAACTTTTTCTAATAAATGTTGTTTTCACGTGTTGCAGAATGCAGATGGGTAAGTTTTAGTTATAAATATATGTGTTCATCACCTAATGTAAAATAAAACAGTTTAGGCATCTACATGTATAAGCCAGAGATATACATGTACATGTGGATACTTTGTCCAGCATGTGGAATCGGTATACTGTACGAATAAACAGATTTGTTTTAATAATCAAAGCTTGTGAAAAAAAAAAAGCAAAAAGGAATGTTGTTTTTAAAAATCCATCTTCAAAGAGCACCAGGCCCTCTGTTATATTAAGCCTTGTTAAACTTATTTACTTGTGTAATAATAAAAAGACATATCAAACAGCCCTTCATGTGTCCCTGACTTCTGTTTTACACCAGCTCCATGCTCTCAAAGGGGTTTCGCTTTATGACAGATCTATTCCAACAATAATTGACCCAAAGTAATAAACAAGTTAGAAAGTTAATCTTCTTCCAGTCCTATAAAGTAAAGACAGCATTGCTACTCTCAAAAGTAAACTGCCTTTTACCAAAGGGAACCGGAGCAAAAGGAAGCCACTCCCCAGACATCTAATCTAATACAAGGATTTATTACATGTACAAATAATAATATGCATGTGATCTTTAACCAAATTTTTTAATATGTTCAGATTGGAATACTGTTTATTTTCTATTTCTTGTGTCAACAGGGCATCAAAACCTATAGACATCCTTGTCCACAAGAATGCTGAAAGCAGACAGGGTCTATGTTAAATGCAGTGTGTGACATCCACAGATTATTGCCCATGTGTCATTGAGAAGACTGCCTGGACAAAGCTGGATACACCATAAAGGATGGATTCATTATAGAGGATCAGATTTCTTCCTGTTCAACTGTTATCAGATGGGTTTTGTGTGATAAACTAAGATGAAGTCTTGACCAGCAGTCACAGTGTGACAGCTTGTCCTAACATCAATTCACTGACCCAATCAGATTCTCAACTGATACCATTCACCAGCTGAGATCACAACTAACGCCTCAAACGTCTTCCAATTTCAACACTATCATGCAGAATTTAACTTTTCTTATTGTCATTTTATAACAAGGTTACTTCTTAATCTTGATACAGGAGGAATTTTAATTTCCAAAGAGCAATATTTGTTGATTTTAAGGTTTTGTTAGTATAGTCACATTGATGGATTGCGTTACTCTGACTTTATGGAGATGACTATTCTAGGGTCTAACCACCATTTTATTTTGAAATAGAAAAAAAAATTTACCATTTACTTGTACATGTAGGAGATCTAGTTTATAAAACGCTAGAATTTGGAGATTTTTGGTGGGAAAACTTTTAAAATTTGAATTTTCCTTGGATGAATCTTGGATTCTGGAAAACACCTGTATACTACTGAAGTGCACCACTGTTGTATTAGTGCCAACACCATTTAATCAATCTCACTGGCTCTTTTAATTTTAGAACCACAACTGGGTTTTGTCTTTCCACATCCTGTATCAACAAAAGCGATTTTTGCTTTCTGTGTTCGGTCACCGCTATTAATATGAAAACGAATGATAATAAACCAGTCACCCTCTTAACTCTTCAATTTCCCCTGTTTCCAAGCTGTCGTTCATGGTAATTTTTCAAAAGCAGCATGACAAAAATTTATGGAAAGGCCAATCCAATCATGTCCAGAATTTCTATCGCTGAAAAGTAAATTAACTCTGGCTGTTATTCATCCAAAGACATCTATCCGTTACTTGGCATTATGCACCCGTCAAATCCTATATATATCTACAAAGACGTTGCATAAAGAGGAGATGGTGAAGCTTTAAGGACAGAGAAATTGAATAAAAACAGAGCTGCTATTTCAGCCCCAGAAGAAACAACTAAATCCACTTTTCTTGCCTCATAATTCGTGTTGATCTCACGACTGATGTAAATTCTCCTGAGGAGTTCCAGCATTTTGCCCGTTTTTCTTGGCCCTCGAATTCTTATCAGCCTCTCAAGAAAATCAATTTATTTCCCGTCTTGTCATATTCGGGGTCTAAGGGGATCAAAACTGACAGGAGAACCCAGCGAGACGCGTACAAATTAAAGACAATTGGTAATCTAATTTCTGTTGTTTTAATTTGTGTACACAATTGGAGTCTTCATTAGGAAGATTTCCATTCAGTTCCGTGGTTACTCACATTAAGTCCAATATCTCCCACTTCTATTCCCCATCCTAATTCTCTTATTCTATTCTGGAATTTCTCAATAAAAATTTCCTGCACAATTTAGAGCTGTCAATTTTGAATCAAACTATTTGGAGTTTTATAGCTCCTGCTGGAATGTAATCTATTTTACCAAAAAATAACAAATTTCTATAAAAAAACATTTAATTTTTTTTTAAACTACTATCAATTTAAAAAAAATACAATCATGAATTTTGCAGTAACAGTTACAGGATTTATGCTGTACATATTAAAATTCTTTATTAACTTTAATGTTAAATGTACTTAGGCGTTAATTAGCAGAAATAATTTTACCTGAACTTGCTGAAATGCTAATTAATAAAAAAAATGTCAATGCCTTATCTAAAGGGAAATGAATCCTCGAACAAAATGCCAGAAGAACGCTTTTTGGTTTAGATGAAAACGAGTGGAAAACCCTCTGTCTGAGCCCCAGTCTGTGCGTTTAACTTTTTAGAAATATATGACAGAGGCTCGGATAATTTTCCCTAGGAAATTTAATCGAAAGGTATATATATTTTTTTTTACAAATGATTAGAGATCTTAAGGCCGGTCATGGTGTTACTTATACTTATTGAAGTGTGTTCAGATATACTGGTATGTTGGTAAAATCAGCGAAATATCCCCAGGCAAAATTAGGAGGACAATTTATACTGAATAATGACACTAACAATATAGCTGTCTCACTGTTTTAACTATGGTATTGCTTTCACAGATCACCTCTGGCCGACTTGTAAATGGTTATAGATGGTGAGGAGTATCAGGGGAAAACAAAAAAGGTTGAGGTAGTCTGACGTGAAACAGAGGAGGCTTTGTGAAACAGAGTGTATTGTTATCACTCTAATAATCTGATTAACCAAAACAATTAGACTTATTGTCTTACTGATATGACTTTATGCAGTACTTAAGGTGACTTCCCTCATATAGTGGCCATTGTGTCCAATGGTTGGAGGATTAATCCACTTTTTATGCCGGACATAAGGGTATTTCACTTATACATGTCTGACCGTGGTGTAAATCAACAATAATTGATATGGTTACAACCATAAACTGTGAAGTGTTTTGATTCTGTTGGAAAGCTAACTTTCCTCAAGAGCTAAATAAAAGCAACAATGCTTCACAGCAAACAAACTGCTCGTAACCAGAGACCAGTGGGTTGAGGAAACCACTAGGTTTGTGTGCTAGATTTGGGTTTGATTATGTACAATTTTTTTTCATTCATACAACATGAACAACCTGCCATCCAAACTGTGGAGAATACCATCCACAACACCACTGGCAACAAACAAAAATACAGGACAATCACAAAAAAGCACCAGGGCAACATGGAGCTCTCCGAAACCCGCAAGCCATGTAACAGATATTTAACGATGATTAAATGAAACTCAAGCATTTGACTCTGAAGATAATGCAGTATATCTCAAAAACATGTAAATTTATAGAGCTTTACGCTTAATTTAAAACAAATGTTTTCAACCCAAAACACTATTGCTAGACATTCCAAAAAATAAACTTTCAAATAATTAGGCTGTTGACATTTATCCCATGCAGGTGAGATGTAGCAAGACTTGACCTACATATGTCTGGACAGTATCATCGGTCCTCAAGTTCAGGCAGCCTTATAAAACAACGAGACATCCATCACACTTGAAGCGTATAGTTACAAATAAAAGTCATTCTCTGAAAATCCATCAGAAATCTGTTGCCTCATACAGTTCATATCAGTCAGTTTGCTATCATTTTGACCCCTAAATGTTTTTTTTAACAAACAATGGAATGAATAGAGAAGTATAAATGTGATGATTTATATACTTATATCATCTGTATTGTCTATGTATCCACAGCTAATACAGGCTCCCTACAACTATTACTCTACAAATTGTCATGAAATGCCAATTGAATGATTTGTCTGCTGTTTGATGCGTTGAAATTCAAAGATGCTTTGAGCATTCTTTAGTATATATGTAGATTTTACATCATACTAATCTTTTCTACTTACATGTGTAATATGGAGAGACTGAACTGAAGGCTTAGTCTTTAATAGTGGATGTAAAGCCATATTGCAAACTAGCGTAGAGTCCACATGGCAGAGTGTAAATGCTTATGTTCGCTCCATTTTTTCCCTTGTTAATTACACTACTAATAATAAAGTTAATAAGCACACATGGAAATAAAATTATCTTCTGAGGGAAAAAATCACAGAAAATTTAGTTTTTATATATAAAAAAACAAGTCCAGTTGGCCACTGGTTTTAATTAAATGTACGCACTTAACTTGCTCAAATCTACCCCTTCATTGAAAAACAGCGAAGTATGCCAAGCTTAAAACATATGGCTGTTTTAGGTCTCCTGTGTCTTAGAATATAGCAGTCTCATCCAACATTGACAAATAGAGTGAAGATAAAGCTTAAATACTTTCAACTGTGCTGCGCACCACCGAGCGACCACAAGTACGTAATCTTAATACACATTTAGATTGATTTGATTGACTTGTGTTTAATGCCATGTTCATGTGTATTTCACCAATATATTTCATGTAAACAATACATGCATCAAGGCTCATTCAGTAAAAAGCAATATTCAGAACGAAAAACATTGCCACAGTTTTATCAAAATGATAAGTAAAAAATGTGTAGAGTACTGCCATAGCACTGGAAAGCACTGACGAATTTGACATTTTCAGGAGATGTTCAAAGTTTTGGAATAATCAAGAAGATAAAAAGACTCAACGCAAACAGAAAAGTGTTGGCAGATCTTTGGTTGGAACTGTTGCGGAACAGCTGACCTGTGATGTACGCTTGGGACATTCCAACAAAACTAGGGTGACTTGAATATATACCTTATAGAGTTGGGGTCATACTGTATAACTAATGCCGACCAGATGTACCCCGAAAAACACTCACCCAGAAAAATATATGTATATTTATACACAAAACTTCAACACAACATATGTCCAAGAGTGGCAACTCTCTAAAATTTCTATTTATACTCAATTGTGAAAGAAGCTTTTCACAACTCTGATAATATATAAATGTGCCTAATTTATTAAATTAAAAATTATTAGGGTTAGAATCACACTTTAAGATTAAAATAAAAATTTATCAATATGTGATATATTGTAGAATATAATAGAGTATATTTGGTCTTACTCTTTCTCCTTTAAATTATTATACTTTCAAAAAACTTATTCAACTTTTGGGGTCGAGTTCAATTTGCCAATGTATAAGTAATTGCTAGAGTTAACACTTTGGTTGGTTAAGTAAAAAAATCTGGAAATAAATTGAAGAAGCAAGAAAGTAGAATTTTTAGGAGCACATTGGTATGTGTATCTGAGGAAGCAGTAGTAGTTGGTGGGTATAGCTGGTTGTAAGTCAGTTAGAGTGTTAAGGATAAATGGGTTCTGTAAGCTGTAGCGACTTTAAGATCAAGCGTTTATCTAGAACAACCCATCAACAAAAACACATCTACAACACACACTAACCCATGTATTTGTTAACATTTCAATAAGTCACACGACAGACTGGCTTTCTCTCCACCCTATTTTATAAACACTGCCTTTGAGAGTAGGAAAATCCTTAGGAAACACAGGATTCGATGGCGACTAAAGTATGATTTTAAAGACCAATCTCGTGGTGAGAGAGAAAAATAAAGCAAAGTTATAATTAAGTATTATAGAATAGACGAACACATTGTGCATGAACAATCTTCTATTGACTGATGGCAGTTTAATGCTGTACTTAAGGTTATTTCACTCATATGATGGCCAGCCCAATGGGTAAAGTAAACCAGTCTGGACACCACTGGCAACCATTCTTCTATTGAAATGTAACCATTAATGTTGAGTTTGATGGAAAGTCTGCTTAAACTTGTGTGCTTGATTCTGTTTTCTTCTTTTTTCAGCAAGATAGTTTCATGGGAGATCAAAACAAATATTTGTACATATTATATTTTTTTTTCAATAAGGTTTTGTAAAGTTAGTCCAAGCAAACTGTAAACAAATTTTTAAAGAATCTTATTTTCTTTTTAGAATTTGCAGAAGTCCTGCAACCATAGTTGGAGTGAAACCCAATGTCTTGGAAAGATATTTTGAAAAAAAATTAGTTTATTTTACTAAAGTGTTTGGAGAAAAGAAAGGATTTTATTCTGTTTCATTGGGGAAAAATTAGACATTTTACTCAGGAATGGTTAGTAAAAGTTAGTTTCATGTGATGGTAAGTCAGGATGTTAGGGCTTGATTATCTATTGAGTACTGATCCTGTCATGATTAATCTCTTCTGAGAATCACAGCTCAATCCTACAGGGGTGAGGCTATTCACAGCTGTGAACAACATCTGCTACAGTAATTGAGTTCCTACAGCAGATCAGTTCAAGGGGGCCAACAGAGAGAGATGAGGCCAATCTTGTGGACTTCCCAGTTCCTAGTTCTCAGAACACCAAGAGATCAGACTAAACTCCAGTTCAACATGCAGGAATTGTTTAGATTTTCTCCATTGAAACCTAGGTGACAATTTATCAATTAAAAAGACAACAATCTGATCGTGTTTATTATTAATACCCTAAATCAGCATGACAAATCAAAACTTTCTTGCTTGTGTGACAATATAACATGTATTGATAAGGCAAAATTTGTGTTTTCTTACAAATGTTGATGATTTCTAGGTCTGTGATGTAATCTTTTCCGGCATAACCTTAAAATCTGTCCTCTAAAATGTTTTGAGGTATCCCAACATTTGCATTTTACCATGTTACCATGGATTGCAGATTTTTTGAATACATAAATATGCCTTTGTGAAAAATAAATCAAAATTGCTTTAAAATTCAATCTCCATTGATAATGGGTTGAAAAAAATTATCAAAATCCATAGCAAAATGCAAATTAAGACAAAGATTGCAAACAATCTGGGAAACCTATAAATTGGTGATCCTAAACTTAGTTTGCATATAAACCATGGGGAAACCCTGTTCTAACCTTTTTCCAGAACAGCACTTCTACATGTAGCTGAAAAATTCATTTTCTGCCTCTCAGACACACATTCCAAGTCTTTATAATAGCTTCCAAGATAGTAATTTTATGCACAAATTCTTTAGGTCATTTAGACATATTGATGGATTTTTCTATATCTGATTTATTCATCTATATTAGTAGTATACAACATAATCATCTATATATACAATGATGGGAATAAAACCCCATGGGGCTAAATTAAACTGTCATCTATATATACAATGATGGGAATAAAACCCCATGGGGCTAAATTAAACTGTTAAAAAGGTATGTAGATTTACCAAAGTATCAAAGTATTGCAATAGTCTAGCAATTGTGTAGGTTGAATAATGATTAAGCTTTCTGTGTACGGTATTGCACTGCTTAATATGTAAGAATGCTGTACAAGTTTTTGGCAACTTTTTTTTTTTTTTTTTTTTTTCAGAGTCTACTACTGAAATCTAGAGTTTTTTTTATCTCCCCCAAAAGGTGAAAGTAAAGTTAGGTAATGAGGAGGTAGAAAGGCTGTCCAAAGGGAGAGGGTCGAGTAGATTGGGGTTTCATTACAATCTGTAGAGCGAACACAATTTAACACAGAGGAGATTTCCATTTTAATTAGACGGGGAGTTGTGAATAGTGCTTGATATCGTGGCTGGACAAAGAAACAGTTAGCCTGGCTTCTAGACAGAGTTCACCAACATGTTACAAGCGGTGCCCTTTACTCTGACCCTTCTTTCACTGTATACACCAGTCACATAAAGAAACTATCAGGCCCCCTGTGACCCCTTTCTTCTGGCTCAATAGCAATGGTCTCTTGTATGATTTCCGTGCTAAGACTGTCTTATCAACAGGTCTCCGCACCGGATTTGATTGGACTGTGAATCAAGGATCAAAGCAAAACAGAATTAGAGTATCAGCACTCCTCTAAAGCCACCTCCAGTTTAGAAGAGTTCTATCTCTTTACTTGTGTAAAGGGTTTATACTTTAAAAAAACAAATGTAAATTTACAACTTTTAATTAAGATCTATTTGGGCATGCATCCCTTCAGTGACACTGCTGTACCGGCACAGTTATGGTTGTACTTGCACTAGTGCCATGCGATGGGCATGTGTCTTGATAAGTTGGAGATAGGGGGCAGGGGGTATTTTGGAACAGCGCTAACACAAAACTTGGCTGTTCTCCAGAGGTTCCTTCTCTTTAAAATTCTCACCTGGGCTAGCATTAAGACTCTCACACCTGTGGCGGAGCTCAATACCCTCTACATGGCAAATCAAATTTCACTGTTCAAATAAAAAGCTCTTAAGCGGACTGACAGTGTAGCCAGTTGGGCACACAGCACAAGGAGCGCCAGCAAGCCCACTGAAGAGAACTAGTTAAGCCTGTAGAAATCACACACCTTACTTTTGCACCTCAAACACACAGGACAGTGTATAACTTTGTAACGGAGGAGTGACCTAAAAGTATATCCAAATAATACAAACTACATCTATGCATTTCAGCATTAGACCCACTGGTCAAACCTTGGTATTTCACCTACACTGACAATACAAAAATTATAAATCTAGTCTTTAAAAATTTAGGAATTACCTTTCATATAAAAACAAATCTTAAAAAGAACCATTGCATCCATTAATTCTGCCCGAGACAGAAATGCATTTCTGATAAGCAAATATAAATTTCTCACTACAAACTTAAAATAAATGTATGATATATATATTAAAGTTGTTACTTGATTATTACAATTTTGTGTTACACCAAAGTCTACCAAGAGAGTCTAAAAATAGCTACATGATAGTACATGTTAGTGACGGTTAAATTTAACCCATAAAAAAAAGTTTTTAGAATGTTTTCTAAGCTTTGAGAGGAGACATTGTTACGTGCGAACAAAAGCAATGTGATAAAATGAATTAATAAGGGATGACAGGGAAATGGAGACGAAAGAGAACACCCAATTTGTCCACATCTGTCGTTATGTAAAAGGCCTGGGAGAAAAGCAATCAGGCCATATTTTATGAGTTTTAGACAGGGAATTCTATCATCCTTGTGAAGAACTGGCATTTGATATGACATTTTACCAAGTTGTCTGGCGTCCAGGTGTGAAGTGAATACACACTAAACATATGGAGAGACGAAAACATACAGCCGCATACCACCCAAGATGTACAGGGAAAAAAGCGAAAAAAAATAAAATAAAATATCATCAGTAAAACTTCTCACCTTAAGCTAAATTCGCTTTTGTTTAGTTTAGCCTTAATAACATCTTCACTCAGTTAGCATCAGCTGTTGTGGAAAGTGTTCAACTAACAGCTGCATGAGGTTGTTTATTTTACAAATCTGTCAAAAAAATGCTCATTTATGCACACCCGGCTACATGAACAATTAAAATGGTTTACGAATTACTCCTTTCTGGTGTTTTAAAACTAATTTTAAACAGAAATCACATGAAATGTGCAATAAAGTGTACACAGTACTTTTTTCAGTAATTTTCTATACTACATTGGCTTGTTTAATTTCTTAACTGTTTAACTTTTTTAAATAGTCATTGTAAGATCGATTGATATGTTAGCACTCCTAGCAGCTCCATGTTGTGTGTATCTAATGTTTTTTGATTTATAAATAATTTATTTTCTTCTGTTCAAAACATAAACAGAAAAATGACAGTGCTCTCTATTGATCTATGGCATTAATAAAATAAAACAAGTACGCACAAAATCTCGTGTAACAACAGCGAAATTCTACAACACATGAGCAAGGAATTAGGCAGAGGGGTATCCTTTAGACACCCTGAATTGAACAAATGCCTCATTTGAACACCCTGCTAAAGACACTTTAACATGCAGGAGATAGGGGAAAATTGGAAATCCATTTACTTAAAAACTTTTCAAGTGAAGCAAAATGGCCATTTCTGGCTAAGCCCTGTTAATATTTAATTGACATGAATTTTAAAACTGTTGTATAAAGTGTTAGTGAAACACTAATAGAAGCTTAGATATATACCAACAGTTATGAACTAATATCCTCCTTAAGAGTGGGATTATTCCCATCCTAAAAGGCCACCCACTTTCCTGACACATGAAGTAAACAGCAATCAGATTTCCTACATGTACATATCAAATGATCTAGGTCTGTTGTATGATTCAGGTTAAATAAGTGTCAAATTTACACCCTGATCCTAGATGCTGATATATCGAATAAAACGTCTAATTTGATTAAAAAAAGATCAATTATTCATCAATTAAAAAAATTATTCAATATTTCTGAGAAAATATCAAATTTTGCATGTTTGACTTCTATTAAGCCTTGATCTTGGTTTCACACCATAATTAAATTAAGGTTGTTCCACTCACATGATGGCATGCCAACCCAATGGGTGAAGGAAATCACTTGACCCAACTGGCAATGTACACTTGTATATTTTTATTATAAAAAAAGAAAATATGATCGCCTCCAGCAGGATTCAAAGTATAAGGCCTTTACATACAAGTAGATATAGACAACAAAATTACTACATAGTTTAATTCAATACGAAATCCAAATAATGTATGAAATATACATAAGTATATTTACTGTCAAGTCCTACTAGCCAAATTAATTATTTCCATAGATCTATATTTACAGGTGGAGATAGATTCAAACCCTGCCTGACACATTTCTCTTTGTGTTCTATCACTTTATATGTATATTGTGAACATCAGGGGCTGGCTATATCTATATAGTCTAATTCCAGAATTGTGTTGACAATTCACTAAGCTGAGACATCTCCGTGAAATGAATGGAGATTTTTTAATGAGCCGCTTCTCGAGGGATTAGCCCCAGTTTTTATTGTGAACTCTTTATTTCTCAAGAAGACTCCTTCTCAAGTAATGTCTGTGGGGAATAGAAAATAGAGGAGAGAAACCTGATGCATTTTAATATTGCTAAGGCCGACCAGGTAAGAAAGAGATTGGGATTGGAGCAGAGACGGTCCGCACTTCACACGTCTCAAGTGGGCCTGTCAGAAAAAAAGAGACTCACTGTCAAATGTCGCCAACCAGCCCCGTACTGACACCTCCTTTAAACAAGTCCCCATTCAGTCTACAACTCCCATGTATAGTCAGAATTCATCCCACAATCTTCACACACAACTCCAACAAACACTCATAGATTTTTCATGAAAGTATGTATGTGGTTGAATCCGAGATCGCCAAGCACTTAAAGCAGAACCTAATGTATCTTTTTCTACAGTGTCAAATAAAATACTCTCCACAGTATGAAATCTTACCCATACTTCCAAGTAAATGTAGCAAGTATTGGGCCATTTATTAAACATTGTCTTCATTGTGGAAGATAAGCCCAATTGAAGCATCAGATAACTTTTTACATAGCCTAGAACCAAGTTGTTGAACTTGGTCCTTTGACAATAACATCATTATTACCACATAAGTCACATAATTCAGTAAATCAATCGTACAAATATCAATGTTCAAAGTTTACAATAATAAATTAAGAACATTTAGTTTTAGTGTCTTAATACTGATTACAATTCTCAGGTAGGTTTAAATTTTGGTTTAATTAATTTTACCTTGATTTGTTTATCTGTGAAATATATCACCTGAACAGGGGTAACTGATTAGGTAATTACAGGTACACAGTTCCAGAACTACATGGCACCTGTGTAATCCACTTAACTCATTTACCTTCCCTTACCCCCTAAATCCCCAGAAGGTAAACCATTTGACCTGAACTAAAACTAAATACCTGCTGGGGGCCTAATTGACCACCTGTTGTTGATAAGAATAGAGATTTAAAACCCACTGAGGGTGCCTGCATTGTGACATAATAGAATACTAATGAAACCAAAAAGTTGTCCAATCATATTAAAACAGCATTACTCGGTGTTAATTCCATTACACCGCAGGTAGCTTGGATAGGTGATATATCAACCATTAAAACGGGATTATCACACTTTGTCAAAGTTTAGTCCTGTCATCCAGCTAGATAAAACCAGGAACAATTCAATGGCAATGGAAAGTCCCATGCAGTGTGGGACTGGTGAAAACAACAGTATAAAACTGCTTTGTCTTTCTCCCTGGACTCCCAAACATGCGTTAGCTTATATTACCCATTGAAATATTAATTTTATACATTTCATTTTGTGTAATATTTTAAACAAAGAGAATACATCTAAACACAGCATGGGATGATCAACAGAAGAGACCAGACAATAAAATGCCTGTGGCTTTTCATTATCACACATGCACATTTACTTTGTGTCCTATGAAATATTAGCCTTTCATAAATTCCCTAATTGTAATGCTTTATCAAACATAAAGGACACAGGGGAGGTAATATTTTGTTATTAAAAATACATTTTCTTTAATAACGTACTTGCTATTTTCACAGCAAGATACCTTGTACAGAACCTGTAACACTAAAGGCTCAACGAGTTGAATTCAATACCTGATTAATTTGAATAAATCTAGGTGTTGTTTTTTTTATTTTTGCTTTATGTGTATCACAGTATTGAATCTTTATTCTTCAGAAATATAAACTAGACTGCTCACAGAGCTGAGCTGAGCAGTACATGTAATAAGGCTACGTACATGTAAGGTTTTGAATGTTTTTTGGTGTATACAATTTAGGGTGGTTTATCATAGAATAGATTCAGGTAGTCTCTTTAATACCTGCTTTATCAGCATGTGCCCACCTGTCAAGAGCTAGTAATCAGTTCAGGGGATAATTTAACTCACCTTAACAGGACCCAAAATGTTTACAGATGGAGATTTATTTACATTTAAAAGTTATTCTGCACATAAATTTTATAAACATAATATTGTCGTTCTTACATGTAGGTTCTTTGATATTGCATTTTATGTTGTTTTTTTGTTTAAACTTACTGTTTCTTATAATGTTTTATCGGTTGTTTGGGGTGAAATTCATACCTCTAAAATTTTTAAATAGATGTAGATCAAACTTTATGTCTATAATGTGTTACAAACATGCAAAGCTGGTGCAGCTTAGTTATTTGAAACAAAGTGAGTCGGAGTATGTACTGTGTACAGTATAGCATGAATCAATAGCTACAAACTGCATCCTATGGGAGCCATCAAAACACCACAGCTAATATCAGGAATGACAATGTACATTTCACATGCTGTCAGCTGATTTCTGGAGTTACATGTAGCAAATACAACTATGGACAATTTAACAAGGATTGACAACTTATTGCGATACTTTTGATGGGTTGAGAAACTCAAGTATACGGACTACTTGCTGTGCTATAACAGACAGTTATAGACTGAAGAAGTAAATTAAACACAGGCATAAACGGTAGCTTAGATCTGCTTACAACTGTTAGCATTTACTGATGATGCCACTAATGCTGCGGAATGCTTCTCTACGCCCTTTCTACTCGACACCATGTTTTCTCAACTGTTTCTTACTTCTGCCTCAAAACAAGGCCTTTCAGTGGCCAGGCTTTGTGGCAGGTGAAATGCTATAGCATTTTCACCCTTTCGGATAAAGAGTACTACAGTACAGAAAATATGATTATTCTATTTCAAGTCAATACTGAATTTTAAATAGATATATAAAATATCTATACATTTTTTAAGGAAAATAGAAATATAGCAGCCAAAAACACTTTGTTGCAGTTTATAAGTGAAATGAAATGAAAATGTGCTGAGACTTTCACTTAAGACTCTTGATGGATGTCTTGTGAAATAACATTAGTTTGAATAGAGATACATGTTCACAGTTACGTATGTATACATGCCTGTGAATTCAAATTTCACCCCTGTATTCAGACTGTGTTTAACACAGAGGTGTGAGGAATGTATAAGGAAGCCGGGAGAAGTTTTTAAACAGAAAGGATTTCGTCCAAGGAGCAGAGTTCATAGCCCATTTTTTACATGTGGCAGTGAAATGTGTGCACCCTAACCAACCCCTTGTCCAGCTCCAATACAAATAAACATGGCCGTCGCAGATATAACACTTCCTAGGTCTAAATCCAGAAAAGCCAACTCATGGGTTTACTGGGAGCTAGCTTCTGCTTAATAGAGGGGCAGCTTCTGAAAAGAACGTGTTGCACCCAGAAAGAGATTGAGAAAATACTTACAGCTGTTCTAACAAGAATAGTCCCTTAAATGCATCATCTGGAATTCTTGAAATACCATTCGACTGCAGATCTCTGTATAAGTAGAAGTAATAATAATATAATTAACAAATGAATATAATTGCAAGTTTTCAAAATAATTATTACCTAGCAAGAACTAATAGAAGTCATTTTTAGGGGGCAAGTATCCCCTCCCAAAAATCCATTTTTAAAAAATCTAAATATTAGCTGATTTCCTTTTCAATTACAATTATTCATTTTAAAGAAAGTTACTATTAATCAGAGCTTTTAGTTTAAAATACGAAGCTTACTTTTTGCAGAATACCCAATTAAGGTACATGTAGTACAGAATGTTTGACATAAATAGGCAGTCAAATTGTATTTTTATTAAATTTGGTAAACCAAAATACATATTTTGTATTTTTTGTAAAAATTGACTAGTTTAATTCATATTTAAGCTTACTCAATTTATAAAATCAATTTGTGGACAATTTCGAATATTTGAATAATTACAAAGCAAATGTAAAAGTAACACTGACTATGGAGCAAAAAACTTATAGGTGTGGTTTCTTAAAAGAGGACTATCTGTGTGCAGGGCTGAGGGGTAATCAGGTAAGATTTATACAGGGCCCTGACACCTTTCCTTGTCTGTGCCGATTTCTAAAGGTGGACTAATCTCAGAGCTTTGGAGTGCCCGTGTTAAATCGGGTTGTGTTTAGACTACACTACAGAAGGGCTCTAGGAACAGGGTGCAAGCAGTTTCCCTGACCTTTAAACATGTCCTACTGAGTCTCAGGTGCCAGCCAGCACCAGGAGTTCACCCCCTACAACACGACCTAATATGATCAGATGCTATGTATCAACCTCCACTGCCTTACAAACTGCATTCACATTTAACATTGTACAACTGGTCAGCTACCTGTAATCCTTCATTTTAGCATCTTTTTAAGTTATATTTTTTCCTGAAATGAACTTTTTTATTCCATTAAATGTAGTTTTAATATTTCAAACAAATAAGTGAATAAGTTTTTTGGTTTCTTTTGAAAAATGTGTTACAAACAATTCTTGTGGTTTTATTTTATTTATTTTGTATGGAATCAAAATAATGATCATATGAATTCCAGTTTTATAATGGTCATCTGTTTGTTTGTTTGATTGGTGTTTAACGTCGTAATGGTCATCTGAGATACAAACTATGAGAAAGTCTATGAATACTTTTAAAGCATTCAAATTTAAATAATTGGAAACCCAACAGTAAATAAATTTCTATAGTTTTCATTTAACTTTGCATAAATAGTGTTTTACATATAAACCTAATCATAGAAGGAACATACTATAAACAAATAATACTTTCAAAGCCTTAATTAACACACTTACAGATGAACAAAACAATTAGCATTTTTAAGCAATAAAAGAGATTAATCATTCAAATTGATTTTTAACTTTATCGTTTTTGTACGGGGAGAATTTAATAAGGTTGTGACTGATGTTTACTAGGGCTGTAGAATAATAACGCTTAAAGGGTATAAGCATGTAGCTGTTTAAAACAGAGAGAAGTGTCATAAAGTTCCCCAGAGTTGATAGTGCCTGGGGCTAGAGTCACAAAACCTGCTATACACACTGGATTCTTATAGAAAGGTTGATATACTGTGTTACATACAGCAGGCTTGCCGCTATGAAATATTGGGAGCAGATTTTTCTACTCATTTTTTGTTGTTTTGTTTTTTGAGGCATAGTTTCTCTTTCTCGCTATCCTCATTGAACTTCACTCATTCCTATGATTTGTATGCTGTGTATATCTCCATGTATTTATACAAAGTGTTTAATTGCCTGATGCTTTGAACATGCATTTAGAACGAGAATGAAATGGAAGACAAGATTTCTGTACAGTGCTGAAGGTTTTTGCATAGATTGTTCATAACTATTCTCAGCTTGTTTCTTTTTCTAGTGCCTGTCAACACATCGCCCGTACAAAAGCTACTGTTGACATCATCTAGGTGAAGATGTTTACACTGGAAGCGGGGAGCCAAGGAATCACAGGCTTCATTTTCCTTCCATCTTCCAGCACATGGGTAATAGTGATACCGGCTGTATAGCAGTAACAGTGTTTGGTGTGGGATACTAGGATGCCCTAGACCCCTTCACAGTTTCCAAATTTGAAACTAATACTGTGGAGAGGCAGTTATCCAAGGCATGCCTTCATAGTGGAGATGTTGGTTGAGTAGTATTCCAGCTGTGAGGTGGTGTATTGAAGAAAGCCTGTCTAAATTGCTAGAGTAGAAATACATGTGGCTGCTTTATGGTTTTCACTAGCCCAGTTTTCCTTTCTTCTGAAAGGCTCTGTGCCATCAGTCACACTACTGGACCTGTAGACTACATGTACCATTGAATAGGAATAAACCATCATTCAAGCACAATTTATACTAGAGCGATGATAATTAAATCAAAGAAGTTCATAATTAGATTGCACACCCCAGCCTATAGGTTCAGCTGAGTTACAGCACAAATGTGACAATCTGGGAGAGACCCACCATAATCAAATTTTTATTCTGATTAATGCAATCTCCAAATCATTCCAACAAATAATTCCTTTATCAAGTTTAATAAAATATGTGAATCTTTCTAGATTTTGTATTCTGTATGCACACATCATTTGCTATTTAAAAAATGTAAGAAAGATAGAATACACAAAATCTAATTGGATTTTAAATAGAATATATATAGTAACACAACACGTACCTCTATAAAAAACAATGAACTGTGTGTTTTCCCAGACAAACAAAAGAATAGAACGTTTTACTTGTACATTTTAATTACCAATTGTAGAAGAAACAGATTAAAATCATGCAAATTAAGCCATTAAAAAAACTTTTCTGTAGCAGCATACAACAAGTATTAGTGTCAAATAAGGACCTCATTAGCGTATAAGAGGAATTCTAAATTGACCTGTCATTTCAAATATCGTTTTATTCGTTTAGCACTTTCTAATTGTAAAAGGGTCTAAAAACGTTTTATCTGCAATATTAAATACTATAAAAAAGAGACAAATATCAAATGAACCAAACCCTGAGAGTTGTCATCCAGATTACAAGACGCACATATCTGTGGGGAGATGCTTTAATGCTGAAAGGCCAGCATTTACTTTAATAAATTGGGTTCTCTACCTTCATCAGACGTGGTTTATAGAGTTTGTGCAAGGCGTAAAACCCCGACACAGTATGTATTACTGTCATCAAGCACTGAGGCGAAACAAGATTTTTATGGAGTAACACAACACCGACCCAGCGCTATATACTGGCCCACAAGAGGCAATCTGACCCACTGCATTTTTAATTTGTCAAAATGTACTACCTCAACCCTACACAATTTAAGCCCTATGCACTCAATTGGGCTATTTGATTCAGTCCACAAACAATTTAACATTGATATTCGTCTTTGGAAATATTAAAGGTTTTGACTGAAAGGCAAGCACAAATGCATATTAAGACAGAAGAGAACAGACACTGATAAACACAGGACTGTTAACACTTACTAGCTTTTTGTCAAAATGTATTGGAAAATGTTTAATGATTGATCATTTGTGTTTTTACACAGTGCTAGCATATCCCAGCAATAATTGAGCCTAGCACAACCAAAATATGAAGAGTTTCCAAAATGTTGGAAAGTTAATTTTCAGGCAGCATTGCTACTCTTCAAACAAACTGACCTTAACCAGAGGGCTATTTAAAAATGGAAGTTGTATCTATTGTACTAGAGTTGATGTTAACCCTTTTTTTTTTCCTATAAGAAACTGTCTCATTTCCTATTTTCTTCATCGTCCCAACATTAAGTTCAGGAAAAGGTTTTTCAAATTGCTTGTTCAGCATCTCCCATGCACAGACAATTTAATTTTGCCTATTTTAACTTCAGTGCATTGAAATAAGAAAAGAAAGTGAAATAAAATATGCTGCATTTTCACACACTGCACATGTAAAAAAACAAAAATGTAACAATGCCACAGAAGACAATATAAATTCAATGTTCCAACCACAATGATTTATTGTCTTGCATAGTTGACAAAATGTACTGTCTAAATGCTATGATACAATTGAAAATCACGTTAAGTTATGTTATGGAATGAATTCTTATTGTGCTTGGTGGTCCAAGATGGTGTATTTGTATTCAATTGTATAAATACTGCGCAGAGACAGGTTTTTAGAAAAACTTCTTTTTGTATGATTGTTTATATGTGTTTTAATTCTTCAAGTGCTGCAACTGTCTTCACTCTATTATTACATTGCCTATTGGTACAATTTAGCTTTATAAAGTACATCTATTCTTTAATTCATCATAGAAATAACTTCTTAATCTTGACATCAAATGCCACGTTAGTCTTAATATATATACCAGGTATATTAATAATTCTCAAATGAAGATCAGGTATTACTAATTATCAAAATACAGCTTTCATGTTAATTCTTTCCAAAATATTGTTGGTTTACGTTGTGCAGCTGGTTAACGGAACACAAATTAGTTTAATCCAAATCAGATTTTACAAAAATACAGGCCTTATGTCAACACGTTTGTAAGTTACACATGTAGGCTTGTTTGTAGTAGGTAAATTCACAAATAATGACAGTAGTAGTAGACACATGTGCATATATTGAAAATCTTGGTTGTTTTGACAGTATTTGAACATAAGAAGTTAAACGTTTTTTTTTTTAGACAATAACAGAATAGTCTTTAGCATAGCTCCTGTCACTAATATTCTGAACAGTACTACAGGACTGTCTATAAAGATTGTAAGCTTAGGCCTAGGGATGTACCTTACGGGCTGTCCCATTTACGATACCCTGCTAGGGGGAGAGAAACAAAATGACAACACAAGTACTTACATTCGGGTGACCCAGGAAGGAAAGCTTTTTGGTAGTTCCACAAGGCCAACTTTGCTACAATCTATCATGCTGCCGAGGCTTGAACAGCCCGACGGGAGAGAATCTACGGCATAAACCGCTCTCAAACCCGCTACTACAACAAAAGCGTGAAAGCACAACAACACGGCCGCCATTTTGGTTCAGGGCTAAAAGCCCTCGTTAAATAAGTCGCCTCTTTGCACGGCGTTTTCTTCTGATCACCGTAGTATAGTTCCTTTGGGATCACTCACAGACATGGCGATAGTCTCACTATTCACTTCCCAGTTCGATCGGAGTTTGAAAGTCGAGTTAAGTAGGAGTTGTAGTTGACTGTTCGAGCGACATAACACTGACTACGTTCTCCTCTACACACCACCCACGTTTTGGCGAGAATACA
>JAVFBW010156822.1:1183-11895 GCA_034783835.1 Mopalia ciliata
TATTGATTTAACTATCAGACTCTAAAAGGTCCATTTCAGTGCCGATACTAATAGAGCAGCTCATTTATTAAACAGTATCTGCACTGAAATGTTGCTCTCCAATAATCACTAAAAAGACTTTTACTGTAACTACCCCCAGCTTGGAAATGCTACCGAAATAAGTTGGATTGTTTAGAACATTTTAATTCTCTTCATACAGACTTTTCATTTTTTTATTTTTTATTTTTTTGATTCCAGAAGGATTGCCTACAAGAAGCCCCAACTACAGGTTGCTGATTTGCAGACAACTATTTACCTACCAGATAAATGCCAAGTGTGTCGACGAGTTGTTGACCCAATAGTGGCCGTAGAATTTTATGAGACGTGCTAATAAGGTAGGTAAGTAGGAGGAGCAGAGGGATCATCAGACCAGCGAACCCATATAACACTCCTCTCACACGGGCACGTAGGTTCGAAGAACTGGCTATACTGTAATAGAGTGTAGAAAAATTCAAGACAAATAAGAGTTGGAATAGGAGTGAAACAAAAACTTGTTTGATTGGAATCCATTTGGCAGAACAATTTATGAATTGAAATTATATTTTTTTCCTAAAGAAGGTATACCACCACATTTATTCCTGGGAAACATGTAAAATTTCTCACTAGCACAAAACCTAACATCAAAAATTTCACTCCAAATATAACATAAGGCCTATACATTACTTCTCCCTCAATAAATGGGATTTCATTTGATTGATTACTTGATTAGTGGTTAACGCCATGCTAAAGGGTATTTCCCTATGAGGGAGGTGTATTCCAACAATAATTGACACTAGCACAACCAAGATGTGAAGCATTTACATAATGTTGGAAAGTTAATTTTGTTCTAGTGCTAAGTAAAGACAGCATTG
This sequence comes from Mopalia ciliata, assembly GCA_034783835.1. Lineage (NCBI taxonomy): Eukaryota > Metazoa > Mollusca > Polyplacophora > Chitonida > Mopaliidae > Mopalia > Mopalia ciliata. The sequence goes on from JAVFBW010156822.1 coordinate 2,074, forward strand.
CTACTCTTCAAACAAACTGATTGATTGATGTTTTAATCCGTGCTTTAGGGCTTTTCAAACCTGCCTTAGCCAGAGAACAACTTATTGAATTATTTTTGTTATTGTTTCACTGCTATCTGGGGTGACCACACTTAAAAGTATTTCTTCATCTCAGACACTAACCGTATTAGTGCTGATGATCCACTCACCTGTCTCGCTGTAGTTTTTCATCAACTAACTGTGATATTTGGTTACAATCTTTCTCCAGTGTATTAAGTGTGTTCTGTATAGTTTGGTTAATCGTCTTCTCTATATCCTTGCATACATCTTCAATCTGATTGTGACACCGTGACTAAAATCATAGAACAACATTAAATACATTTTTATTTATGTTCTTGAAACTTTATTTTTAAATTATGAGATTTATTTTAATAGGGGTTTAACATCCGACTAGGGCAGTATCCAGAGAAATTTTGTTACGGCAAACGTATTGGCGCCCAAATTAATGTCAATATATTACTATTTTCATAAATTCCTGTTAAAATCCAGCTAAAAGCAGATTCAGAACCTTGATTAATTTATGGTCTAAAGATTTTGGGATAGCAACCTGTACATTTTTTCTAAAAACTGCCATGCCTACTCAAAATTATTTCACTTATATGATGACCGATTCTCCTTTTCCTATGGTTTCTTGCTTAAATAGGGCGGAAAAAAACGGATTGAAAACTCATATAGTAGTTCGTGAACTCAGTGAGCAGCAAGCCAGGGCCTCAGACAAGAGCAGGATAAAAACACTCCTGTTGTGAAGATTTCACTACTAAAGGAGTTCTCTGTTTCTTACATTTATCAATGTATGGTTATGCTGAAGAATTTTTATTCCTGGTTTCTGTGTCAAATATTATGTTACATCTGGAAACCCCCTTAAGGAGTACTTGTGCTGCTCAGTGGTATACAGTACTCCAGAATCACTGAGGTTAGTATTCTTCAAATCCGTGATTTATTAAATTTTTTAAAACAAGGCTAAGGGTCTAATCCCATTGTTTAAGAGCAGAAACAGGATTGATTGGTATTTTATATGACGGTGGTGTATTCCAACAATAATTGGCACTAGTACAACCAAGATGAGAAAAGTTTTCATAAATGTTGGGAAATTATTTTTTTCGCAGTGCTAAGTAAAGACAGCACTGCTACTCTTCAAACAAACTGTCCGTAGCCAGAGGGCCAGCAGAAACAGGAAGGCAAGATAAAAGATTAGAATGTAATGAAAGAATATGTAAATGCTGTATTGAATGATTTGTTGTTTGTTTGATTGGTGTTTAACGTCGTACTCAAGGATATTTCACGGATTGTCAACTTCACACTGAACACAGCCTTATTACGGTGGAAACCCGGGAGAAAACCTGGTAAAAACCACCCCCGTGATTGCCGGAGCCACAACATGTGACTCGCTCATATACCTGTTGGTCGAAGGGCAGACTCTAACCCGTGAACTGTGAATCGAAGCATGTTCAGTTCAGGAAGCGCACTCGCTACCACTGAGCCACGGCAGCGGGCCATGTATTGAATGAAGAACATTAAATTGTTTGTTTACACTGGTTTTAACATGTACCTGTAATGAAGATTATCTCAGAATAAAAGTCAATGGAAAAGTTTTTAGTTACCTTTGAAGCCGAGTTAGGGATATAGATTGTTGGCATGTCAAATCCTGTACGATTGAGACCGGGTCGTTTACACAGCTCCTGAACTATCTGCATCATAACGCGCTGAAAGAACAGGTAAACATTGTCCATAAACTCACAAGTTCAAATCACTTTAATTCCTCTTATATACATGTATGATGTTAAATGAATTGATCGATTGGTGTATTAGCCTCGGGCAGTGGTGTATTCAAACAATAATTGACAGAAGTACAAATATAAAATGCAAGGGTTTTAATAAATGTTGGAAATTTAATCTTTCGCCAGTGCTAAGTAAAGACAACATTGTTACTCTTCAAGCAAACTGCCCATAGCCAGATGGTCCATGATAATTGAAAGACTTCGTATTTATCATTGTAGTAGCCAAGTATTCTATTAAAGCCCGATCTGGAAATTCTAAATTATGTCTTACTACATCTACTTCTTGTTCTTTCCTTAGGAATATATGTATTAGAGGTATCTTGAAATACAATCTGTTTGTTGTAAAATATATCTCTGGTATATTCACATCAAAAACAAAGAAACTGTTTCTTGCAGGTAGGCATTTTGGAATAACCAATGTGTATGCACCCCTGGAAAAAATGTTAAATTTCTCACGACCACTAATTTTCAGGTTAAAAATTTCCCACCAGATTCTACATACACCGAAATCGGATTATAAAAAATATTAAACATCATGTGCTATAGGTTTAACTTTAATGCGGTAAATTAAACTTTTCTCTCGTTGACATGTGGGTAAATTATTATACATTTTTTTCTTTTAATTTCCCACCAGACCTGGGTTTTCACACGACCGTGGGTCACATGATTTTCCAGGAATGTGTGTATGCCATAGAAAATTTTTGAACCAATAAAATTCTGTACGAAAACCCACACCTCTGATGATTTGCAAGGGCAGTAAATATCCGCAGCATCATAGTCTCACAAAAATTTGACCACATGGTAAGCAAACTATTGAACTGTGGCAAGCAAATTAGAGCATCTCACCTGTCTGTCACTTTCATGTCCAGCCTCGTCAGCTTTACTCAGGTAAAACTTCATCCTTTCAGCATGCTTATCATTTAAACTCTCCACCAGGTTTAGTGTCCTTTTACACAAAGCCTGGCCAATGGGGTCAAAAAACACAAATATCAAGTCTGCCAAGTCACCTAGAAAAGAAAAAGATAATTAAATTTGTTACTTGTATCTGTGTTTATTTGTTTCATTCTGGTTTACCGTCATATTCTAGGGTTTGTAAAAGAAATCTCCCTCAACTATATTGGCGACAAGGACATTATAGGACACTCACTAGATGCACTACAGAACATCATAAACATATCAGTTCCCCATTGAAAACAGAAAACCAGATACTATCAGGGAATACACTGTAATAATGTTTGAGAAATAAGGCAATGGATAACTTTTGCTTGATTGGGGCTTAACGTCGTACTCAAGAATATTGCACTTATATGACGGATTGTCCTCTCCACACTGTACTGTGCCTTATTTCATTGGAAAACCGACAGGAAACCTCATAAAAATCACCTCGGCAACAGCCGGAGCCACAATGTGGGACTCGCTCCTATACATGGTCAACAAGTGGACTCAATCCGGTGAATGGTATGTCGAAGCAGGATTAGTAAGAACACACGCTACCACTAAACCATGGCCGCAGTCCACATACCTTTTGCAGTTAACAAATCCAGCTTACTTCTTTTATAATCTAATACCCATTATAGTTGTTTTAATTAATTAGTTTGTTTGATTGGTGTTTGTCGTACTCAAGGGTATTTACTTATATGACGACGGACACAAATACAGAACATCACAAAACAAATCTGCTTCCTGTTACCCTTTAGCTCTGAGAACATAGGGCAACAGAAAGCAACCTCTTTTCTCTCCTCTTACGATTGACCAAGGAAGCCGAGGGAGTATTCTGCAGGGCCATGGCCCACCCGCTCACTCATGGGGCTATTTTAATTAGAGATCAAGGGCAGAATATTGTGATGACAAAAATTGTAATTTTGCTTGTACCTAGCCAAAGTATAGATTGGTTGACATCAAATGGGTACTTCATATCACCATCAACCAGGCCGGGGGTGTCAACGAATGTCACCAGACTAAACTTCTTCTGTTTGGATGTAGAAATCTCTGTAGTCAGGTAATCTGTGACACCTAGGTAACGAGAAAATCAAATAATAGCTCATTACACAGATTGATTGACTATACAACGAAGAGAAAATCATTTTAAAAGACTTAAAAAGTGTAGAATCCTCAGCAAAAAGAAATTTTAAACAAAATAACTCTCTCTAATATATGTATTCTGTTTCTTAAAAATGATTTTAAAACATTTTTTTAAAGAAAAGTTTTGAAATGAATACAAGATAAATAGTCAATTATATTGAAAATATAACCCTAAGCCAACGAAAATCCTGTTGAGGAGATCAGCCAATCACAGCCCTTCATTTGGCAGCTCTCGAGATTTAGAAGAGACAGCCCACCAGAGGAAGAGCTGAGATTAACCAATCAAATTCTATATACATTAACACATCATTGGGATTTCTGGTTTTTGTTCCCATGGTCGAGATTTTACAAACTTAAAACTATTTTGAGCCATTCTCATGTGAATTTTTAACAATACTTTTGATAACAGTATTTTATTTAAAAGTTTACTTTAGATTTCATTGAAAATAAATAGGCAAATGACAGAAAAGAACTTTATCTACAAGGGGATGAACTTTTGGTAGTCTTCCTGAATAAGTTGTCAACAGGTCTGGTAGACATTTTTATTGATTGGTCCGAGACATCCGATAGATGGTTGATACTGTAAGGACCTGGTGTGATATACCTCGGCAATGATTCCTGGTTGTCTGACTGATGGAGAGGCTATATATTTATATATTATTTAACCCAGTTGCCATTTTGCAACTACGTTAATCGCTTTACAGCTATCACATAGCAGCCATTAGGCTTACTAATTTGTGTCCTAGCAGCTCCTCCCCTTTCCTAACCTAATCAGTCACTTTGTAGTTAATTTAACCCTCCATTTTAGGAGCCAACTTAACCCACAACTTTCCAGCTGTCATTTTTTCAGCAAACCAAAACCTCAGCGACCTCCCCAAGAACAACCATTTTACAGCAAACCACATTCTGTCTTTGCAGCTAACCATGACCCATCATTCAGCAAGCAGCAGGCTTTGCAGTGAACCAGACCAGCAATTCTGGGATCAACTAGATCCGCTATTTTGCGACCAACCCACCAGACCAACTTTCTTTTTTAAGTCAACCAGGTCTGCCACCTTCCTGCTAACTAATCAGACAATACATGGGCTGGTGTCTCTTGACTATGCCAGCCAATAACATATGATGAATAGAACACTGTATAAGACCGGAAACTGGTTTTAATTTGTCTGGTTTTGTCCATAGTTGTATTGCCCCTCAATTGTAACCAAAGAGCAGGTATATAAGAAATCCGAACCAACTACATTATTATAAAAATGTGTTTATGTCCAGACATTGGATAGAAACAGCTAATTCTGCTAACACCTGATGTGGTCTATAGACAAAATGGTTCAAGATTCATTGTCTGACGAGACAGAAAGTTAACATAAATAGATAGCATACTCCTATGAGCTAAGTACCTACACTAAAACTGTAACTTGAGATGTAAGACTATTACAGTGATTGAGGGACGAACGGGACACTCTTCAAATTCATCAAAAAAACACATTTTAGGCGATAAATATTCAGTGTTTACATGTTCAACAACGCATATGCAATATTTTTTATCGAAACCCAATTTCAATCAGAACATTAATTTAAAATACATACCAGTATAGTTTTAATATCAAAGGGTCTCTAATCATATTTTTTGTTAGTTCATCATGTGACCAATTTTATGATTAACCGCTTAAAATTATTTTTTGTTAGATGTACTTTTAAGATTTGCCTTCTACCTTCTACCAATCCCTGTCCAGCTGTCTGGTTTTGTCTTAAGCATCAGTAAACCAACTGATTGTTAATGAACAAAGTAAGCAATGAACTGTACATCAAGCCATCAACCTGTTTTTAAAAAAAAAAAAATTGTTTTCACACCTATTAAATAAAAAAACAAAGTGGGATGATAAAAACAGAATTAATATTTCTGCCAACTTATGATTTAAAAACTGACGGGCTAAGTAAGACCTGGCATGACATGGGAAAACTACCAATGAGCTTGAGGTATTTAGCAAGAATCTGGGCTTCACATAAAACAATTCGGTAAAATACAATTAAAAACAAATCAACCTTAAACACTAGAACATGAAGTTTTTAATTTGCAAATGTCTCTGTCTGTTGGATTGAATTTTGGCTGTCATCCTGAACCAGCCGCCAACGGGTCTCGTAGACAGTTTTATTGATTATCCTGGAGAAAGCCAGCAGATATGGTTAATACTACTGGTTGATGGATGCAGACAAAATGATTCCATGCTCACTGTCTGTTATATTCACCTATCAACATATGATTTGTGGTCAACCTCCACAGTGGTAGTCATATTAATTGTGGGCTGATTGACGGATGTCTAAGCACGGATTGGAAATCTACCTGTCAGAAATCCTTATTTTAAAAAATTTTGCCTATCTTAATTTTTAATTTTTCTACATATATTTCCAATGTTAAGAATTTCTACCTGTCATTTTAATCATTTTTGGAAATCTCAAAAGACTAGGATTCCAGCTGTGTACTTAAACACCAAATAACCATACATGTACATATAAGTCCAACCAAACACTGTGAAATGTTGAGTTGTTTTGTGAATAACAATGTTCCTCCTGCTAGGCACTGAACGAGTAGCAGTTCTCAGTACATACTCATATTTTACCTAGAGACACAGATGCAATGATGGCTGTTTTACACCATGATTAAGAGTATTTCTCATATACGACAGCGGTGCATTCCAATAATAAAAATAATAATGGCCACAAGTAATAAAGCAAGAAGGTTCATCTTCCTACAGTGAAAAATATTTAGTCGTAGTTGATATTCAAAGTCAATATGGCTTTGGTAAAAATATAGTTTATGTATTTCTACAGGAGTGACATTTCTAACTATAATTAAAATCGGGATTATAGGACATACAAAAAAATATATTCCAATTACGATAAAAAATGTACATGTATATCTTCAGACGGTATGCAATCAAACCAATCAAATTGTGAGCAAACAATCTTACTTCTGTAAGGAATGCAATGACAATTACCTAGACTTTTTAAGGGCCATTTAACATATATGTCCAAACAGCCACAAAAAATATATATGATGAGCTTCAGATACAAAATTATTTGTTGAAATGAGGTTTAAAAATGTGCTATAAGGAAATCGAACAGCATGAAATAAATTGGCTGGTCTGATTAATTAGGTTTCATTCTGTGGGTTATTTCACTCATATGATGGTGTGCCAGCCCAACAGGTGTTAGAAACCCCTCTTCAAACCATTGTCAACAAACAAAGGTCAGCTTCATGTTGACCTTATTTTGTTAGTTTGATTGGTGTTTAACTTTGTACTCAAGGGTATTTCTCTTATATGTCAACGTATTGTCCACTTCACACCGTACACAGCCTTATTACGGTAGAAAACCATGAGGAAACCTTGTAAAAACCAACCCCGCGATTGCTGGAGCCACAACATGTGACTCAATCATATACCTGATGGTTGACAGGCAGACATGATCCAGTACGGTAAATCGAGCAGGTTCAGTTTATGAAGCATACTCGCTACCACTAATCTACAGCCACAGGCCCATGTTGACTTTAAGATCTGAAAGCATCAAAAGGTGCCTTCAACAATCTGCAACAAACTGACCAGCTTTACTATGACAGCGGACCAGCATAAAACAAGCAAATTATAGTAGTTCACAGGTGTCATAAAAACAAATTAATCTGAAATAATTTGTTCTATTGAGACATGTATTAAAACCAATATGTATTTGCTACTAAACATTTTACTGTTTTGGTACCCATATTACATATTGTCCAAGGTAAGATCTGACAGCTCATTGAATTCCGTTGTCTAGGTGACCGTTAACTGAACTTATTTCACTACACACGGGAGACTACGGTCTGCTTTTGTGTCTAGTTCTAGTAACTCAGTCTGGAATAAAAATCCTTTGTCAAATAATTCAATATGGTGAAAATCATTCCATAACAATAAATTAGATGTTTTGTTGCAGCTGTATAGAAATATACTTAAGTAGTAATAAGAACTTATTTTTGGGGGTGACCAAGTATAAGATGTCCTTTAGCATTATACATTACGGGGTTGATATTGGTTCCAAGTGTTAAAGTCTTTCATGACATGGCTCAAGAATATGAGAGAACAGCAAATGAAAGGGAAACTGGATATCTCTGGGAGTAAATGATACTCTACAGTAAAGACAAACTTCTTACAATGGTTTGTAACAATATATTCAAGCAATCAAGATTATGTTTTAACGTTCAAATGTGTTCAAATTGATCTATTTCTTTGATATGCAGTCATACTCATAGATTTTTCACTTCCATATTGGGTGTGTTGTTTGTGTTCCATTAAAAACAGCAAAAATCTCCTAAAAAACAATCTTTCCAGTCAACAAAAAACTTGTTTGCTCAGGGTTTAAGATCTTACTCAAGGGTATTTCACTTATTTCACAAAAAATTATCCACTTCATACCGTCAGGTATATGAGCATATATAATGTATTACTCCTTGCCTTATTACGGTGGAAAACCAGGAGAAAACCTTGTAAAAAGCATAACCCACGAATGCCGGAGCCACATCATGTGACTCATTCATATACTTAAGGGTCGACAGACGGACTCAATCATGTGAACAGTACATCAAAGTAGCATCATTGTTTATATTCTAATACAAAGGATTTTTTCTGGCTCTAAATCATGGGTTAAACAGTCAATAAATTACAAACTTACATGGTATTTTTTTTCACTCTATTATTTGGGATTTTACTTTATGAGTATGAACAGATTCTAGTTCATAAAATTTTGATTATGGAGTCTCATCCAGGGTATGACCCTTAGAGAAAAGTACCAAATTACCAGATGTAAATGTCATTAGTTTAAACTTTATATGGCTGCTTATATAGAATGTATTACTATATATTAAAAGACAGATTTAGATTTTTATATATGACTAAACAGACAGATCAGTGATGTTTGTTTGTTTGTTTGATTAAGGTTTAACATCCTGCTCTAGGGTATTTCACGTATATGATGATGGATTGTCCACTTCACACTACGAAGGAAAACCAGGAGGAAACCTTGTAAAAACCACTCCCAGGATTGCCTGACCCACAACATTTGACTCGCTCATGTACCTGACGGTTGATTGTTTGTTTGTTTGGTGTTTAACGTCATACTCAAGAGTATTTCACTTATATGACAGATTGTCCACTTCACACTATACACAGCCTTATTACAACAGGGGGTTTGAACCCGTGAACAGTAAATCGAAGCAGGTTCAGTTCAGGAAGCGCTACCACTGAGCCATGGGCCTACCTGACGGTTGAAGATCAGTGATGAAAACAATCGTTTAGCATTAAGAAAAGTATAGAAATAGGATCAAACAATAATTAGTTTAAATTGGAAAGGGTGTTGTTACATGTTGTAGGTGTAGATTTCACGAAATGATTCGTTATCTTGCCCCCCAAATTTTTTTTTTCTGAAGACTGAAAAAACATTTTAAACATTTAATTCTTTAATATCTTTGACAGAACAATTCCTTGTAATTTAATATTTTTTGAGACAAGTAATTTGAATCCGTTAAAGACGTTGAAGGAAAACGGATTATCTTAAATTTCCTATATGTGTATTGCATAACTTTTAGTTTGGTGACAGTAGAGATAAATAATTGTGACAATTGTAGTTATGGGATAATATATTTGGGTGATGTCATTACAAGTTACAGACATTTCTTACAATATCTAAGTGTTGTGGTTACATTTCTTGCAGATCTTTTCCCCCCAAACTGGAATTAATCTATTAGTTGCATTTTATTCTGAACTTAAGGTATTTCACTCCAGGTGGCACAGAGGAAACCACCTCAGAATACCCGAAATCTTAAATAATTTTTGTGTCTTTTAGAAAGTGAAGATTAACAGTATTTTCGTTATTTTGGAATAACACTTTCTTAGTT
>JAVFBW010156833.1:0-11894 GCA_034783835.1 Mopalia ciliata
GGCTAGAACAAGTCTTTGTAGACTCTACTCCCGCCATCACTTATGATTTTCTGCAATTTGTATTAATCTTTTTTTTTTATGGTTAATAAATACTCAACTCAACATGCGGTTTTAAAAATCCGGTTTTTAGTACCAGGTTGATATCGTCAGCCTTCTAGCATAAATGCCTAACTCATAATCTAACATTCTGAGGAAAACAAGTAAAACTAATTTTCCGGCAAACAGAATGTTCTTTTTTCTTGACTTTTTAAACAAGAAGAACTGATCACAAAGGAAATAGAATACAAATATAGTTTATTCCCACTAAGATTACATAACGGCTATATAGGACTTAGGCAAATATTGCAATTAACAGACTGTGAGTTAGGGTTTGAGTTAGGCATCCCATTTCTTTGCAATTATGACTACCGACTTAGGTAGTTTTGTATAAGATGCAAAAGCTGATATGCGGATGAGTTAGACAAAAAACAGAATTTGACCAAAAATGAGTTTGGCAATTATGCTAGCAGGCTGACGATATGATGTTTTCTCCTTCGGTTGTTGTTGTTTGGGGACGGAACACCCACTTTCCACTGTCGGCTTAATATGGAAGCATCCACCAGTGCAGGCAATAGGGGACAGCCACGACTAGATGATACAACTACCGTGTTTTGTAACAATAACGGCAGTTCCGCTATTTAAATTAAATAATGAATGGCTATACTAATTCGACTGCAATTGCAATACAGAAGACCTTTTGTCTTTGAAAATATGCAATAAAAATAATAAGTTTAGGTCGAAAAACGGTTGTCTTTCCCTTTAAATCAGTTTTTATTTTCAAACTATTTAATGCTAAAAGTGCTACTATCTACTTGGGTCAACTTGGGCTTAGAACATTAGCCATGCTTAATTGCAAACAAAATACACAACTTCCCAGTCAGTCCAGGGTAATTTAGAGATACGGTAGATATAATTCCATGGCCTGGAGACATCTCGACGGAAATATTTCACAGAAATATCTTAACAGTTCAATGGATATCCCCCACATATGAGATAGGACTATAGTTCATAGTGTTAGCACGTTTTATCTACTTTCATATCACATTACCGTAGAGAACGTCATTCAGAAGGCAAGGCACGTATTATTCCCCCTTTGTGCTGAACAATCTAGCTATGTTATTATCATCAAACCTATCGGGTACCGTATGGACCTTAGGACGGGTTTGCCCAGCAATTATTTTATAAGCATTTCGTAATACACCACTGTTCCCGGAAGAGAATTAAAAGTAAACTGAGAAAGTATCCGCTTGTTCGTGTATGTTTTAGCGTTGAAGCCATACCGTACCAGCAGGTGGCCTTTCCTTTTATTCAATGCTAGCCCTTTAAACATTGAAACCAATGCAGTGGGTAGAATAATCTCGTCGACTAGCCTGTTGATAGCTTGTTTTTTATTAAGCCATTAGCAATTAGTTTGCATCGAGTTAATGTCGACACGTTCAGTCGTTTGTGATTGTGCTGTGCCATTACTTCCGGTAACCGTAGTTGAGTTCTTTACAAAGAGCTTAATAAAAGCCTCTCTATAGGCTTTCCCGAGACAAGGGTAGAGACAGGGTCGTATGAATCTATGAAAATCCGTCAAGTAACTTGATATTACCAAAACTTCGTTTGGAACGTCCACTCCCAAAAGAAAGGCTACATATGAAGTGTAGAGAGGTACATAAAACAGACAATATGTGATATAAGTCAGAAAAATGATGATCGCGCTCCTCAGTTCCTCTCGGAGCTGCACTTCCGGTCGCGCACGCAAATTCACGTGGGCTGCTACACGGCGCTTGCTTCGTCTAACAAAGATATATATCCAAGTGTATGATGGCACCATGACGACACTTGGCAAAATTACCGCAACAAAAATACCCGATATTTGAAATGCTTTGTTTGCATTGTTGTCGTAGGCGAAGCAGCATCCAGTTTGGTCAGAATATAAAACATAAATGTTGATTCCTTCGATGGCAACAGGGACCGTTAACAGGATTGAAACGAGAACAACAAAGATCTGTATGATAATTGTGTTCCTCCAGTTAAACACTTTGGAGTACATCTTTTGAAATGCTATCATTATGACACGATTGATGCTGATCATACAAAAAGATAGTCCGGTGGCTTTCCCAACAAAGGTCACCATAAACGCTGAGTATTTACACGCTCCTGTTTTATTATATTGCCACCTGAAATGAAAAAATTGAACAAAATATAAAAAAAACAAAAAATAAAAATGATTTCTCCCAAAACAAAGTTTCTTCGCCCGGACGTTTAACGAAGTCAGGCCTATTGTTCAATGACAAAAGATTAATTTTCGGTAATGCCTATTTCATTTTGTCACAAACAGAATATTTTGTGTTCAATATGTGGCCATATTTTTAGTTGAAATTTCAATCGCTTTACGGTTTTTCTACTTACCGTCCGGAGACACCAGAAAGGAAATCAAAGGTGATGATATGTAGTATGCGGCAGAGGTCTAACAGACACATAAATATTACGAACGAGTTTGCCACCGTGTGCAGTTTAGGAGCTTTCCGGATTGATACAATGAGTAAAATATTGGACACGAGACCAAGTGTAACGATCACTGATGTCATGGAGACAAGGATTGGAACAAACTCAGGTATTACTATCCATGGCCCTGCCATAAGGAGTTCCAATAGATCAGGTGTTTCTGGCGTGTTCGAAAGCGTGGAGTTGATGTCGGCCATTCTGAAAATCAAAATGATTCAAAGAAGTTTAGTATTACAGGAGAAGGGGATCTGTGACGTTGGTTTTTTGTATAGTAGGCCTACACTGATCGATTCACGGAGCCGCTGGTCTTGTGTGATTAGGTTAAAACAATTTCAACAGTAAAGCCAAAAATGTATTTGTTTTAAAATAAATACATAGGTTTTGGGACTAATTAAAGTGTGAAATTTTTTTTTTTACAATAACCTATCAGCAAACTAGGTTTGTGATACCCGGGACACATACGGCGTCCGTTTGTTTCTAAAACTTTTTAGCTGCAATACCACCAGACTATCGTGCTGTGGTCAACGTTAACGCCAGGAGGACCTGGTTCACGCGAGATTAAGTATTCGGTAGCCTAAACTGTCTAGCCAGATTGCTTTCCCAATACAGTTTGTAACTTAAGTTTGTAACACAAAGAAAGATGTTTTTGAAATAAAGATTTAATTTTTAGAAACTTACTTTCGGCCATAGTTTATCCGTGTGTGTAATTCAGTTTTTATTGCCGGATTAGCTTCGAGAATTGAATTAAATAGAACCACATTAAAATTCAATTTTCTTTCAGGAAATATACGAGTCAGCCCATCAAAGCCTTAAACGACAAAAGGAGACATCCAGATCTACTGAGAAAATTTGCTTGCTTAAAATATGTAACAATACTTCTTTATTATTGCTAACGGGCAACGCTCCTCAAGATTTTGCTTTATTCGCCGATTACGGTTTTTAGTGCTGTAAATATGTCAATTTGGACAAGTTTTTATTTTTGCCCTTAAACAATGCGGCTGTCGGCAAATCCCACCTATACTTATTGGACACTGTTCGAATCGAACAACACACAACTGGAAAAAAGCCATCAAAAACAATATCAAAGTCAGTCATCTGGTTGGAAACGATGAAGGATCAGACGCACATCGTCTTCGTTACTCAGAATCGTCTAGCATTTGCATGTTATAAATCGGAAAAACAGAAATGACCTCAGATATTCTTTATTTCCCGAATCAAAGTAAAGTAAAAAATTAAAACAGTTTTTCATTAACTAGATTTGATCAACCCCTTCGAGGTCACATTTGAGATAGCCTTTACTAAATTGTTATGTCACTTATATGCCTGCATGCCAAATTTGACGGATGTAGTTCCAAGGGTTTTCGAAAAAACAGAGCTGAAAAGTTTAAGTTTGACCAAAAAAAAAAAGGGCTAGAAATCGTGCAACACCAATCCAGTTGTGCACTTGCAAAGAACTGAATGACAATTTTCAAACTTAAAATCAAATAACTTCTGACTGGAATTTTGACATATCTTTTTCACAAAATGCTAGACAAACAGAGAATGTTATTCTAAAAATTGACAACTTTGACCTTGACGAGGTTGTCCATTCTGAAGTAAAATAAAATAATTCGACTTACCTGTCTAATAAAATAATGAACGATCACAAGTGAACGAAATTGTTTGCCGGTAAACAAGCTGCAGATGTAGAGACGTTGATGCGATCAACAGATAATCTGGATGATTACAGCCACTAACTGGTTCACAAACGAATCCAATCCGTGTTGTAATGATCGGACTCTTCAAAAGTATTCAAAATATATAACCTGCGTTATTGGGAGTTCGGCTCAAACTTGCCCCTGTAGCAAATACCGGAATATGAAGACTGTCCAGAGCGGAACACACAATCGTCAATCCTAAATTAAGTCTGAAAAACTTATATCCACTGATTTAGATTGACGGTCTTTTAAAGTAAATTGAGGAATCGATCGCTTATTGAAGCGGTCGACGACAACAGCCTGTTTTATAAGAGAATATCAAGACGCAGCGGTATTTACAGTCTATTCCGGGTCTTTCACAGGTGAACAATGAGTTTATTACTCAAACGAGTACATGCTTATTATTGGATGAGCGTTTTAACCACTGTATGGATCTGATACAAATGCGCAATCAAAGGCAGACAAATTACTTTACCTGTTAGCAACGATATAAGTCCAGTTGACCTATACTTATCTGGATTACAAATTACAACAGCTACAGCACTAATGTACGTAATATAGGTGTCGGTCAAGATTCGAACTCACTCCCTTTGACTTCAAGCGCCAACTCAAATGAAACTCGACAGTACCATTTTTTTATTACCATAATTATCAAACCGGCCTCTTTAAACGAGAAGCAAAACCCATAAACTCCACAACCAGACGAAAACTATGTCAGTGATTCAGGGCTTCTGAAACAAGCAAACAAGTGTCTTCAATGACGTGTGTCATAGTTCCCATCAGTGTACGCACACACTCGCATGAAACAATTCAGTTGATCACATATAGAGAAGCGCAGTCTGAAATGTTTGGGTCTGTGGAGTGTTAAACCTGCTCTCTGTGGGGCGAAACCTCTTAAACCTGAAGGGTTATCAATTGAACTTTTACCGCAAATACTGAACTGTTGTCAATGTCCAGCTCGCTTCGAATCAGTCCAGCGTCGGCCTCAGCAATGCTTAGTACTACTAAAGCAATGTCTGAAATTTAGATCTGGGCTGATTGCAACAGATCAGGATCAATGGTTGATTGAAGTCGTCGATGACCGTTACCTCTCCAATAGGAGAGAAGATAAAAGGCGAGAATCTATCTGTTAACACAGGTACTTGCGTCTTTATCGGGAATAGATTAGGTTTACTAATTAAATGTGCAGGTGAATATTTATAGATATATCAGAACTGAATGGATTGCTACCTAAGACAACATGGAAGCGCCTCACAACGCTCAGACAAAGAACACTGTCTTCAGGCGCAGAATCATGGAAGTATCACACCAATGACTCGAAATAGAGCACATTTACAGAATTGTATTCAATTATCATACGAAATAAGGAAGTTGACACCTAATAAAGATTTAATTGTTTGATTGATTGAGTGAGTGATTGATTGTTTTAATGACTGATTGATTCATTCATTAATTGAAGGATTGGGGTTGAACGTCTTGCTCAACGACATTAGATTGGTTGATTGTTTGACTGATAAACTGTTTGAGAGACTGATTTATTTTTTCATTAATTGAAGGATTGAGGTTTAACGTCTTAATCAACGACATTTCCCTTTCTTGACTCCGGTTTGGCCTTTTCCCGAACTACCTTAAGTAAATACAACGGGAAACGCGAAAAAGTCCTCGTAAAATCCATCCCCGAGATTGTCGGCGTGATCTTGTGTGACCTCTTCGTTCCACAGGTGGGTCGATCAATTGAGCTGTGCATCGAATGCGGATTAGCAGCCTGATACATTGAACACTAAAACACGACCGCGACCCAGAATACGGATTGGAATTTACCAGGCTCTGAACATTGAGATACCATGTGAATATATTAACGTATATATACTATCACTAGGAAACGAATGTTGCCAGTGTATAATATTGTTTTACGCTTTAACTATTATTATTGACTACAGATAACCATGAACAATTGTATTTGCCACCCCTGCTGTTAGTCTAATGTAGCTGTTGAGGACGCACACATTGAAATGATTATATTGTTTCCGCTTTGGACGGAGGAGGGCTTTTACCAGACATAAGATTCTACACGTAAGTCGTATTGAAAATATGCCGTATTAATTATGTGAAGAACTGTGGTACGCTTTCCTACCTCCAACTGTATTATATATATACATCCTTTAAATTACAGATTACGATCGAAAATAACTTGCTTAAGTTCCTAGGGCCTTTAGAGCTGTTTTAGCTCTTAGTTGTAATCTGAATCCATTAATGATCCATCATCTATTCTGGTCATGGCTAAGATAAGAAAGAACACTGTCTTACGCTATAGCTTTGAATCGGTATTGTCCTATTTCTGAGATACTCTGGGAAATTAAAATTAAAAGCAACATTTTAATTAAACGATAGGCAGGGTTTCAATTATTGCTATGTTTGAATACATATATTATTTTTGATAAAACACGTTGGTGAAATGGCTATAGAAACAGGAGAAAACACAAATGTCTCCCTATCCTTTTATTCCAGTGTTCCTTTGAGTTTGCAGTGCTAATTAATTAAGTAGTCTCATCCCCGTCGGTTCGATACGCTTTATCCTTTCTGTTATCAAGTACAGTATCATTTAACGGTAAAGATGGAATTTCTTGTAAGTACGCTTATCAATGGGAGCTTTTACACAATGAGCATCTTAAGTAGACAATATACTGCTACTATACGATACCAAGACGCATGGTTTAAAAGAGAAGAAAAAAGAGTAAGGATTGTCTTCCTTGCTTTGAAGACAAGTTGTTTATCTCCAGGGAGACTACTAATGCGTTTATATTATGGTGGACTTTCTGAATGAAATATTTACCAACCATCTGGTTTGTCGAAAGTGTATTAGCCGCTAACACCAGATTCAATTTCTAATAGCGGATGAGAGATAAGACTCAAACATGACATGACGTCATCTTATAGCGGATTAAATTCAATAGCGCATCACGCAACCGGTCCCACAGTGGTAAATACTAAACTATTCTTGTAAGGATTTAATTGAAAATAAAACTGTACACTAGTGGAAACCAGATACTTTCTTATAAAGATAAAGGCTATCTCCATGCAATTTTATCAAAATCTCCTCATCGTATTGCAGATGTTCGGAAATTTCGACACAGAATGGTGTTTCTGCTCAGTAAAAATGTCTACTGCCACGAAGAAACTGTGCGGCTATTGTTTTTGTCCCGGTTTTATCGGCCAGACTGAAATATTAGAAAGGAGGCGAAATGTTGACATTAGACAATTAGCAAAACTGATATATTCACACAGAGTTCAATATACTTTCCTAGGCTACACAGGTTTTCAGTGCACATCATTCAACTTTGGTTCATGACGTAGGTGCACCTCAACTCTGACCATCATGTTAGTCGATTAATTAAATTAAATATCTTTTCAAGACGGGATGGTCAGCATTATGTGTTTCCGCTTTAGACACAAGAGAGCTTTTTATCACATATTACTCCATGTTATATTTAGCTAGTAGGAACTACACGTCCATTCGCAAAGAGATGATTGATTACACTGTGTCATTTCGGTGTTAAAACCATTGACAGTATCAGTGTCTTCAGTACTGAATCACTGAAAAGTAAAATATTTCCTGGAGACTTTCTTGTCGTATTTGCAGCCTCGAATGAATTGGGATATATTGGAAAATAAATATAATTCCTTTTTAATCCTTCATCTTCTCCAGCCTCTATTATGATAAGCCCTCTGGCTTAAGGCCGTTTGTTTGAAGAGTAGCGATACTGTCTTAACTTAGCACTAGTGGAAAATAAACTTTCCAAAGTTATGGAAACGCTGTACATCTTAGTTGTGCTAATATCAAGTATTGTTGGAATAGATTGTATGTGATGATGTCGCGCAAAGCATCACGGGATCACAGCCCACCTCCCACAACCCTAAAAGCCTCTCCTCTCCAACACCCAGTCGTTGACTTGTACATTATGTAACTGCCAGTTTTCCTAAACAAGCAGACGACACACATGTCATGGACTCCGGTGACCCCTCAAGACGTCATCACGTACAACCTGTGACGTCCCGTCAAGGACGCTGCTCCTCTGCTCCTTAGCCATAAATAACACATAGTCCTTACTTATCATGTACTAAGGCGGTGCACGTTAGTACATACTAACGTGTAATCCTTTTTTATGTAATGCAACCTTACTACATTAATAGTAGCCGGGTGTAATAACGGCACCCGGATACTATTTATGTAGTAAACAATTAGCACTTGATAACCCTTCCTTTTTATGTAATAACAAACGCGCGCTGAGTTGCCAATCAATCAAACGATCAGTCTATTTTGATAAAGACAACACGAATTATGTTGACGCACATGTGGGTTAGTTGTACTATTCATGTTATATTGTACAGGTTTTTCGTTACTCCAGATAATTTCACAACAAAACAACATTTTAATTAAAGTTAGGAGGAGATTTGCTATTTTAGCAAATTAGTATTGATTTGAAAAAACAAAGGCTCTCGTACAATGGCCGAATAAGCACAGAAACGCGACAAAACAACCTGGTTCGCCCATCCCTTTAATGTAGTTTTGATTAACCTTCACACCGCAAATAACTAGTAATACGAGTCGATTTAATAAACATGACCTGTCTGTTTCAACCATATTATGCTTTCACCTCCTCGTCGGGTGTTCTTACTATAAACGTTTCTAATTACCAGCGTATTGACACATCAATGGGGCCTTCTGGAAACGAGTTCCCTAACAAGATAACACGATTCTATCGTAGAGACAACATATTTGTATTGTACCATGCCAAACGACGTGTACACAGGAAATAAAAGGAAATGGTTGAGTTTGCTTCAGTTTGACCATTTTTGTTTAATCTAATGGAGTATATTTTTTACCGAGAAATAACCCACAAATGTGTGTTATTATATCAATTTATTCACAAATGTTGAGATCAAAGTCAATGAAAATACGTCGATCGCCACAGTTTCTTTAGTCTTTAATACGGCCTGTAAATCACGTCATGGCACCCGTCATATTTGAGCATAATTCACTCCACGCTCAAGTACAGTTTTTTTTTTAGCTAAACAATAAACGAAACGGAAACGGAGAGTCCTACAGATGCTCCCAACGGCAACACAACATACGGCTCTGGAAGATCGATATTCCTATTTCCAAACTTAACCAAAGAATCTGAGAGAGGTACCCAAAAATTGAGTGGAGAAGAACAGAACAGTCTTTTTGATGTAGTTCTTATTGTTTTATTTATCTATTATCTTCATTTTGATCATTAAGTAATGTGTGCATAGCTATTAACGATTTTGCCAGCGTCCTGGGTTTAAATGTATATCTTATATTTAAGTTTACATTTTTATCTTATATTCAAATTTACATTTGCTGTGATCTTGTTCATTCCTGATGGCCGTGCCTCCTGGCTAGTAAATGTTTTACCTTCAAACACCTTGATGCCGGTCGCACCCATCTAGTGCATTGTCGGGACCCCCACCTTCTTACAGTTCTTATTAGCCGTTTTGGCTGCTGCTCTAAACGACCGCCTAAATTTAGGTCAAATTCCGAACACAGGCAATTCTTGGACGATAACATAGGTTTCCTGAAATGAATAAGATCCCAGCCTATTTTTTTATTTTGGATGGCTTTCCCAGCGAACATGCAAGAAGAGTGCTGTCGAATTCCGTGAATATCCGTCAAAAGCTGGTTTCCCACTTCTCCTCCACACTAGTGTTTCCCACACAAGTCACGACATCCAGTCAGCATTTCATGTATGTATTGTGTGGATATGCGCATGCTTAAAAAAATTGAATATTTAATATTGTTTTATCATATTTGTTCCTTTTCTAACAAATGCAAGGATTGGACAATTTACGAACTGGGATTTAGCATGAATTGTAGGGGAGACAGCGGCACATTGCATCACGTTTTAGTTGAAACACTGTATGTAAGCCAGAAAGTCAACCAGAAAGTCCACATTACTACAAAACATAACCACATTATTCAGCTATGCACTGGACATAAATTTGTTTTGATTGTACAAATAGCCTTTCTCAAATAGAATAATTTATACACTCCGGTCAGACGTTGCAACTTGCCCCAAGCTGGAGCAAGTTGAATCCCCTGGTACATTGTAACGTACTATATCCATGTACATAGCCAATACCCAATCGACACGAAGACAGACAATTTAAAGGAGAGATTTATTTAAATATAAGGACAACTTTGCAAACACACAAATCCATGTCAAAATTAAAATATTAAAACTCTAAATAGGCGTTATTAAAGCCATGCCTTCAAGTTTTATAGATCAGACACAGAATTTTAAATAAAATATAAAAACATCTCCATCTTAACCATTTTTTCAACTTTGTTAAAGCTGAAATCAGTCTTGGCTAGCATACAACAAATACAACTACTGTCGCTAAGTCCGGCTATTAGGGACCAATTTCATAGCTTTTTTGGGACTTTCATATAAACATTTCATTGTATAAAGCAAAAAGTTTGCTTTAAATTTATATATGCATGTATTTGTAAACATATATATAGGCTTAACATTTTATGGAAAGAAGAATAGTGACCAGAAATAAATGCTTCTTTAATGTAAACTTTTATAGAATTACTGGATAAATAAAAATATTCCTTAGCAAAATCTCTGTGTGAAAGCATAGGGCACATTGCATCAACTCTTATGTAAAATATGTTGCAGTGTGCCCCCTCCAAAGTGTTGCAAAGAAGTATTTGTCAAACACAACAGATACCCCGCCAAACTAGGTAACCAAACCATCAACCAAGCAGCCACATCCGCCAACCGTGACTCGTGCCCCCAAGACCCATCCCCCGTCCTGATCGAGATTCCATTCATGGGCCCAATAAGCTACCAAATTAAGAGGATGCTCAGCCAACAACCTAGATTGTGTATTTACCAGCAATAAAAAAAACAAGAATCACATACATGACAAGCAACAGGAAAGCCCCTACAAACCAACAAAGCACCCATTAAAAACTGTGTATACATGATATCCTGTTCACGTGAACAACATTACATAGGTGAGACATGCCGACCTCTGAACAAACGAATTAAAGAGCATACAACTTCAATCAGAACAGAGACTTTAAATCAGCCCTTTCTGACCACCTGAAAACCCACCACAGCATGTGATAGACTGGAATAATGTTAACACAATTACTCAAAATTTACCAAATCTGACCACAAGAAAAAAACCATTGAAATATGTAGATTCCAACCACAACTTAAAAGAGACCAGGGTTTTTTAGATTCCATCTCCATACAATGAGCTAATCATCACAACCGCTAAAGTATGGCTTGTGCATAGTTGTTAATAAGAACTCATAATCTATAAATATTACAGCACTGTAGAGCCTACCTGTGATTACTACCACCCTCCAAGAAACCATTTACCACAAGCTATGTGCCACACAAACCAATGATTGTTCTTTACTGTATCATCTTGCTAGAAAACTGTATATATATAAAAACTGTACAACTGTAGATCATATATGCTTGAGAAGATGCCTGAATAGACATTGAACGTTGCACCCTTAATAAACTAGAACAGTAGTATAAGGGATGGGGTTCTGGACCACTTTTCCTGGGGCCCTCCTGAGACCCTCCCCCCAGCCCTGGGCGGCTCCCAGTGGTAGTTCCG
>JAVFBW010156844.1:0-11894 GCA_034783835.1 Mopalia ciliata
CCTCCATATTAACGTAGTAAAATATTAGCCTCTTCAACAGTTAGAAGAACTGCCGTCCGTATTAATGAAAAATGGTGATTGATTGGGCAACAGATATTTTCACAAAACTATGTTGGTTTGTTCGTTTGTTTGTTTATTTGGTTGACATTTTATGCCGTACCTCAATACCACTGGCGACAAAAAGTGACACACAAGATAGCCAAAAAAAGCAATACAAAAACATCCGTTTTATTGATGCAAATGTCAAGCTCTGATTATAAACGAAAATAAAGATTTAGGGCGGCGATGGGGATACACCAACTACAATGTGTTTATCTGTGTTCAAAACTGTTTACGATATATACACGACCTCTGTGTTTCGTTGAAGCTCTGGAATGCATGGGTAGCTAGTTGATAAACCTGTTTGAGTTGATCATCGCCCCTTTCTGACTGTACATCTTCAGTTTTATGCTCACTTTCATGTTAGTTGGTCTGTTATTTCATGGGTTTGTCGTGTGTCGATTTTTGCCGTATTTTAAGGTCAAATATAACACATTCCCTACGTTATGCCATCCATATAGGGCACTCAACTCTGGCTATGCGAGTGACATCATTTTAAAGTTACTTTAAATTACATATCGTGGGAGAACATAACACATTTCGGGCAGCTTTTAAGTCGTTAATAGAAGCAAATACACAAATGTACAATAAACGATCATAACATTCAGATGTGCGTACTTTTAACAGATTGGTTAGTATAAGACGCCATGCGGAAAGATGTTTTTAATATATGGCGTCGATGTACACCAACTGAAAGCATCCACTTCGAAACTGTTATAAATGCCAATATATCAAAACGTTATTTTGTGTCAGTGTTATTAATCCAGTTGTGTCGATTTGTTGCAAAAATGTGCACTATTAGCTTAATTATTACCATTTATTCTAGGTAAACCATCACCTGACGTTGAAGATACCATGTTAGCTTACTGCCCTGTACATGACAAGAAACGCGAGAAAGCGCGAGAAAAGCCAATCGTGCACTTAACTCGTTTGTTGGTACATACAATATCAGACACTCCTATTGACAAGGCCAGGTGGGGTACACAGAAATGGGATGAGGCCAATGCGTAGGCTTAAAAGAGAAGTTCTATTTATTAAAATTTCGAGAACACAATTGCGAAAGAAAGCATATTGTATTTGAAGACAGATACCCGCAGTGAAAAGGTGAGCTTGGCTGATTTCTGAAACCCAAGCAAAAGGTCCAGTTGAAGAGTGAATTGTTAAAGTGTCGAAACGCACACAAGTTTGTGAAAAAGCATAATTTATATATGTTACATTTTTTGTAAGAGTTAAATGAATGCATTGAATTGAGCTCAACAATAAGGATCAATCCCAGATCCTGTTTTTATCACTGGTGGAGATCCGGCTGTCTTCATAACGAATAGCCAGCCGGCTTTAAGTCCACTCTGATAATTCAGGTGGTTGATGTGGTGATTGTGTACTTACAACAGGACAAATTAAACATTGTACTTTATCATACAGTAATAGTTTGACCAGAAACCGAAAGTAGAGTGTCCAAAATGGCAATTTTTCTTCACTAGTTAAGTAATTGGGTAAGAATATCTCAAACAAGGTGTCCAAATGATCGATTGTTGAATTCAGGGTGTCCAAAGGAGGGATGGACGTTGACTGTCCTACTGACTACAGTAATAGCCGAACAGTGTATTAACTAACGAACTGTAGAAGTGTCTTATTAATTAACTTTTCACTTTTATACTTACTAAATCTCTGACTGATTGAGATATTATTTGTATGGCCCATTGACTAGCCGTTTCATTAAACATCTAATTCTATGCATTAAGGTCCACCATTGGCTTTATTATCATTTTCTTACATCACATGACGTTAAAGATAGCATGTTGGCCTACTGCCAGTACATGACTAGTAACGCGAGATTATTGTTCACCTAGCTTATTCTCTGGCAGTTCCATTAAACTGATTCATTTATGGATTGATTGATTGATTGATAAGTTCACTGATTGATTAATTAGTTGATTGATTGATATAATCCCCGCCTAACATACTGATATGGCGGGGGTAGCCTGTATTCCATCAGTAACTGTCACCTCTTAAAATGAGAAGAGTTTTGTTCATTCAAAAGGGATTCATCTGGACAATTAGTCTCATTATTTTCTACTTAAGGTTATATCATGTAGCGGACATAAATCAAACTCAATGGCAGGAAAAAAAACAACTATTGAACTAACAGGCAACGAAAACATGAAAATTGCATAATACTTTACAAAGAGCGAAAAAAAAGGTGGAATATAAAGATAAATGTTCTATTTTAAATTCAACATGACAACATCGATATATCAGCTTTGTAGGCCTATTGCTCATAGCCTATAGAACACCGTGGTACAATTAACTAACTTTAACTACCGGCTACCGCTTCTTTCTCACACTCCTAATTATAATAATCTGAAATATATGTTATATATTCACCTGGGCCTGACTCACTTTATTGTTTATTATCTCAAATGCTAGTTGCAATCTATATACTGTAGACTTATACATGCAGAAAAGACTACTTATACATACTGAATTGATTACATGCCTGAATAACTAAGTATATCATTTAATACAAAGCTTTGCTATACCTGGACATGTTGACACGCTTGAGATCATGGAAGGATTTATGGCTGATTTTACATTGGCCTTAAAATCGATTTGTGTATTTTTTACTTCAACGGGCGAGATACCGTGGTTTTCCAAAACACCACCACAAAAGATGAACATCGCGAATCATACAGCAGAATACAAGTTTTCTATCAAACATTTGTCGTTACTACTTGATTCGTATGGCTTGTTAAATGTGACAGGAGGGAGAAAGCCTATAGTAGAGGTCGTGTGTCTGGCTGAGGGCTACAGTGAACACGTAAAATACCTGAAAACGAAATACATATAGCCAGTGCTTCTAGTCTAAGTACTAAGAACTCTTGCACCAACGGGCGGGCATTTACATCATAAAAATCCATCGAGTTATATTCTTCAAACACATACAAGATATTCAGAAACTGCATAAAGTATTATTAAACAAAATTGCATTGGTCCAAAAGTGATTTCAGACCAAATATCTCTCGATTGTATATTAATTTGTGGCATCTTTCAGTAAAAACTCAATTTAGTTTCCATAAGTTTCGGAAATTTTGGGGATTGCTGAACAGCTAATGCACTCAGGATACAATCACCCTTCTCAAAATATAATTAATTATGGTTACTTTTGAAGCCGAATTTAATATAACTTAACTTTAAAAAAAACCCAGAAAAATGTTCTAATATGACTGAAAAACTATAGTGAATAGCCTGTATAACGGGACAAATGTGTAAGGCCCTTTATAGTGAGTTAAGTTCTAACAAAGCAACCACACTTATAAGACATATTGTGATGATATGTTAATAGCTATACGAGTTGGTCACAGGTTTGCTTATACATAGAAAGTGAACATAAGAATCGATTTGCTAACATCGAAACGATTCAAACGAGTATAGTACACATATTACGTACAAAGGGCCGGCAATAAATAGTTTATAGCTTTAAAGAAAATAAGGCGCGCGGAAGGGCCAAAGCAGTACACATAAGTGTGCCGGACTAAAGCATGTTCCAGCTCGCCTTCAAGACCATTTAAACAATTCGGCAGATTTGTGTTTTATGTATTTTAGTATAAGTGCCGTGTTACCTTTTATTTACTGTGAATATTCGAATTAAATCAGATATTTATCTGGTTAGCAGCAAATTCGTATGCCGTAGTTGACTTTCCATATATCACAGAGCCACTGAATTGCCTCTCTATATCCCCTGCCAACCCAAGGGCTGGCTTATTGCATTACGTGTGGAGTCTCTTACGTTATAAACCTAATAATCTTAAATTAAGTGTGTGCACCGCCTGTGGGCCCTATATCAACCAAATATATAGGATATCAGAGATATCCAAATTGTGCAAACTGAAACCAACAAACACGGAACTGCCCGACGTGGTCAGACCGCGACTGATTAATTCGCTTCACCGAGTTCCAGTATGGACATGTTTCAATTTGACAATTGTACAAGCGGTAGAGTAAACAATCTCTAAGGAAGAATTCCGCTATTTAAATCTAGGACACACGAGAATAGTTAGAACTTTAAAAATAGTTGTTTATTCCTAAACACTGTGAGGTTTTGGCTCAGTAGAGGGATCCCTTGGTTAATTGAATGTAAATACTGTATCAATCTATACGGATTTTTTTAAAACAATAGGTTATTCCATTAGTAATCGCAATTAAACATTTTGAGAGGCTAAATAATTCATACATTTAAAAAAAATTCGTTTGAACTTTTACATATCTTTAGAGGGTGGGTTCCTACATGGCAAACACTTAACGTAAAGATACAAAATGAACGAGCTGATACATTACCTTGAAGGCACAGCAAACAAGTTTATGTCTAATTTCATTATTATAGAAAGTGGATATAATTCCAAGAAATGGAATTGATATATGGAAATTTCAATGTAGCTTTTTGTGATTTCCTATTAAGTACAATGCCATAACTTTCAGATAGAATGTTGAACATGGACCTATAGCCATTATAAAAATAGACTGACTGACCTTTCGGTTCCCCTTCCGGTACCCCGGCTCCACAAGGGCACTGCTGACCTCAACGTGTATTCCATTCATCGTCAACTTTTTACTTTTATCCATGACTGATAGTATGGTTAAAAAATGTTAGGTAAACAGTCTAGAATAAGTGCTTAAAAACCCAAGTCGACCGAGCTGTTCCTCTGACTCGGTGGAAATACGTTCTCACAACAACACAAGTTTGTAGCAATCAAGCCAAGTCAACTGACGCCAGAAAAAGCGGACTCTAAAGAAAATCAAACTATTTGTCTGATATCGAGGAGGCTGAAACTCAAGCTTTATAAGCTATTTAAAACGAAGTCATATCTACTCTTCCAGTGCCCCGAGCGATGGACCGGTTTCAAACGGCTCTGTTCAGCAAATGACTAATGCAAGGAGGTAGCCCGCCAGGTTGGTCTACTGCACTAGGTAAGGCCAGGTGATTTAGGCCTTAATAGCCGTATTTGCCCACGTGTAGTTTAACCAACAAAAGGTTACGGATATTAATGCTTGATGCTCTCAGGGAACGTAACAACTGTCTCTCAAGGCGGTCTCCCAGTGAATTGAGCTTCGACAAGCGCAGCAATTACTGTCAACTATGACAGAATTTACCGGTGCTATTTTTTACCTTGTCACAGGTCGCTTAACAACTTTAACTGCACATAGGTCGCTCCTTTATGCTTCATTGGGTTAACAAAATTCATGCCTTTATGTTATAACAAATAAGGCCCTAAGTAAACAAAAAAACAGGTCACGGTGTGAATAATTTTACAACGGTTCCTATTCAGTAATGTCCCGATGGTCCCGAAAGTCATGTTCAGGAACGTAGTGATTGACCCGAACACAATACTTCAAAATCAATTGAATTAACTCGGCATATTTTCTCACCATAAATTCAGTACAATTAAATAAAAGAAGGTACAAGAGAGGCCCAGAGAGTTCTCTTGTTAGGTCTATATACGGACATGAACTTCTAAATATGCTTCAATGGCTTTTTTCTTTATAACAACGGAACTGGCCACTGACTCATGCAGGACTTAATAATTAACAAGGCAATAGGGCATTTGCGACCCTTTGGAGCTAGAAATATTATATGTGGACATTCTGTTATAAACATTGGTAATAATTAGACGTTCATCTAATTGTTACTTGCTGTTTTACCAACAATAACTCAATCCTATAGCAAATATAAAAACTAGGAAATATAGCTTTGTATGCCGCGCCACCTTGTCTTTTGTAAATTTGTGCACGAAGTTGTCCGCCAAAATTACTTGCCGAGACCTTGTTAACACTTGTTATAGGTGACAACCTTACACTTGCTAACGGCAAATGTCATCCGTTTGTAAATGTCAAACGGGGAAAATTGTTTCTTAATTTTCATCAATTTGCTAAAAAGTTTCACTTCATATAACAATGGGTTAAACGATATGTAAGATAACAAGTTATTACTCAGAAGGGAAATTGCTCGAATAACCGTTAGTAATTTAGGATTTAATATGTTTTGACAGGCTGGTGACATCCGATGTGTTACAAAGATTAGATCACTATAGACGCAATTCAGAATCTAAACTTGTTATTGTGGAACTGAAGAGCTGGGCGTTATCTTCATAATATATGGGTGCATGGATAACCCATCCACTGAGGAGGTACCGAATGACTCACTTTCCAACATCGAACATTGAATTTAATTCAGTTAAATAACTTATCGCATTAACGGTACTATCTCCGCAGCGCTTTTCAGGCCGGCAATGCTTATTTTTAATAGTTAAACAAGTTAATTGATAAAGCTTAAAAATGAAAGATTTGACGAGGCGTTTATAGCACGTGCGTAAAGATAGGTAGATATCAATCGGTATCAAATCTATATATATTTCACAAAACTTTTGTAATTTATCGACCTGAGATATTTGGGCGGATATCCGGTACCTTCTTGTCAGTAATTTAATGAAAATATTTATATTTCTAAATACAAAATTAAACACCTATACATGAACTCTAACTACTTCCAGTAAAGCTTTCTTTACATTCATTTAGTGACGTAGTTGACCTGCACATAACGAAAAGAATAATGAGTATATACTATAAGTGTCTCTATATTGTTTTATTTTATATAGACATATCTTTATTAAGATCAAAAGGTCATCTGTCAATTTACATTCCAAACTGACACATGTGTACATTATTTGAAATACTTATCACAAATAAAGCTTGGTTCCTTTCGAAAATATAACAAGACAAAGTTGATTATAATTTTTTTTTAAATTTGGCTTCTCTTAAAATGAATGTAAGCAAATCAATGTATGTGGGTTTGCTATATATTTGGAAGTATAACTATATTATTATGTCATATATAACTTATGTCATATATATATGATATGCTTCATTGGAAAATACAAAAAGACCAAGTTATATAATTTGTTATAAAGTGGGAGAAGCTTTATATATGTACATATACTAATGTTTCTTTTCAAATCATAGACACAAGTTAAAGAGTATATATCTCGGGGTTTCAACAGCGAAACGTTTAAGAAAGGGTAAGTATTTGCGTTTATATCCTGTGCTGGTTCCGCTAATGCATTAAATTATATTCATTATTTTTTTTAAGGGTCAATTATTTATAGTACGAAAAATTATATCTATTTGAAGTTTAACAGACTTATCTCCTGACACGATCATCGCTTTGAGAGAAAAAAACCCAACAAAAAACAAGAAATAAAAAAAGCAGAAAAAGTATCACACGAGAAGCTTGGTTCACACTTCAATGAACAATGAATAAATCAACCGTGAAATCGGACAATATATAGTAACAATAAACTCTCAGGCCAATGTCTGGAGGATACGCTTAAGAAGTAGGAAGAATATCTGTATAAGCATGACAGCACGAGACTCTGTTATAACGATGATAAGCCCGAGATATATTATTGACATGAAACATAACTATATTCAAAATCTAATCCTTACTGACATTTCGACATGTCATGAACATTGCCGGATTTTCATATGATTAAATAAGTTTCAATTTGATCGCTTCGTAAGATATTTCTGACCATATTTTATCTTATATAACATTTATTAATAGTGTAACGTTTAGTCTAATGATCACTTCTCAATTGTTCGTATAGGTCATAATGTATAGTGATTCTGGTGACAATATGTGTCACAATGGCCTTCAGCTTAGCAAGAGTACAAGTATCCCAATTGCTACTCGTTAAAAACCTCTACAATACAGAACTCATAAAGGTTTTATGTCCCAAAAGCTGCATGACTAAACTTAAAATCTTCAGCAAGAAACTATTTTTTTTTATGAGTGTGAAAATACGTTTGGCCTAAGCGAGAGTTTAACATGTTTGTAGTTGAGTGTTCTGAGCTAAACACACTTTGTTCAATGAAACAACAAAGAAACTCTGTGTTTTGAAGAAATAACAAAGTGCATAGTACGTTTAAGGATCTTTTCGTCGAAATCCTTTGTTGAATAACCTTTGAAAAGACAAGTGTCGAATACTTACGAAAATACCCTGGAATATGCAGCTATATATATAGTCAGCCTCGATGCTGTTATTTATGCAAATAATACGCAATTTAAGTATAATTACGTTCAAAATATTACTTTCTGTGATCACAACCTCTGTTGTATTATTAACTTATCAGTGAAACACCAGGTTTATGTAAATAAAGTCCATGAATTGACTGGCTTGGTGGAAATCTGGCAAAAGCTTTAGGCGACCACCCATTCTATAATATAATCGATTCTGCTTCCTACGTCGAAACATTAACTCTAAGGTACATTTGGGCCATCTGGGTTTTTTGAACTTCTTTTATTCGCTGATCCGTGGTAAATGTCGCCCCAAATATTGGTGGAAATTAATGCGCGATGGCCTGGTTAGGCGTGCGAGAGATGTTTCAGTCTCGTCCACTACATAAACCCTCTTTCAATAATAGGATTGGGCGATCACCCTGGTCGTCTCTCGCCACATAAGCCATGTATTAATGCAAGAGGAAGGTAAGCCATGAGAGGAAAATCACTACATAAGCGGAACATAAATAACGCCAGTTAGAATAAAATTTATCAACGTATCAAAAATACAGACCCTTAATTGTTTCGCTTTTTGTTGTTGTTTATTTTAATGTTGTTGACAATTTAGCAATCGATGTCTCTGGAACTTTCCATGCCTTTTTGTTGCTATAATGGTTCACCTTTAATATTCATTAAGCTGCAAGATCGAGAAGCCTACGGTATTCTTGGCACATTAAATCAGTTTGTGAGAAATCCTCCAATTACTGGATGCACAATTAGCAATATTCATACACGCATTTGATAGGAACGAGCTTCCATATAAAGCTATCTTATATCATGTAACTATTCAATATAATGTTAGTTCATCGAACGGGCTTCAATATTAAGATATTCAATATTATGCAGCTATTCAATATTATGTTGGTCCATCTCCAAAAATTAATAAAGCAGACGTCGGATGTCGTAAACCATGGACCACACTACACTGTGACATCCCTACGAACCGAAATGGCCTTGTTTATACAGTAGATTTGTTTTGGAAATATAGACTTTTGATTAAACTAAGCTATAAATCTCCAGGCCTTGTTCCATGTTTACCGACGGTTTTTTGAAACCGGCATACTTTAACGGAGGTATTTTCATAAGCGCGCGCTCCGTTGAGGTGTCGTCTGCTTTACTGAAAAGACTGTTTGAACAGAGGTGAACTGAAGGCACAGCAACCATAAAGTTTCTAAACATTTGATAAAACAGAAAATGTTTATTTTCTTAAACACAATTGTATGTACCCGTGTCTTCTATTAGTACCGAAATGTTTCGATGCCAAGAGTTTTGAGTGATACAATAGGCGAATGACAATGGCAAGCCACGCAAAATACCACTGGGAAACGAACAATGGGGACTTATTATTTAATATTCAGGATTACAAACACAAGGCAGCTAACAGGTAATGCAGGTGAATTAAAACTTTACGCCCTGTAAGACTCATTATGTTCTTCTCTACCGTATAGTTTTCCATCAACCATTTCTACCCATGAGAATCGAGCTAGTTAAGACAACAGAATCCGAGTTTATTGGACACCAACATTTGGGTAATTTACCATCTATTTGCACTGCAAACTACTGCCACTAGAAGCCGCAGTATACACTATGCGCATCCACACCACTCGGGGGGAGCTATGTCAAACGTTCTGGGAAGAATTTAACGAAGGTGTCCAAGCAAATATTGAAATAGCCCTATTTTATTCTCTGACGTCATTGGCAGGCAGGAGGTGGGCGGATTGCAAAAACTACAGTATTGTAATCGTATTGATAAACGAGGACCTTGAGAGAAGAACTGACAGATTTGTGATTTATACAAAGACCTCTATCAGACGAAAATTAAAATAAAGGTGGGAAAAACTTGCATAGATAAAGATGAATGAATTAGTAATTTAACCTAGCTAACATCCAATACAGAAAATAAGTTTGTTTGTGTGTGCGTTTGTTCTCCGGATGATTATCCAGAAAGATGTGCGGATCATCCTCATGGTTAACTGTTTGGTCAGAATCTTATAGGTAACACTGCTTATTAAATGTGGCGAACTCTTTTTACAAGTCGACATTAATAGTCATTGAGAAGTCGAATTACGCCTGAAACCGCGGTTTAGATGCAGACTGGCTTTTCACACACTTCTTCGCGTTACTTGCCATCTTCAGGCAGTCAGCCAACGTACCTCTAACGTCAATGTCAAGACTAAATGATAATAGAACCAATGGTGCACCTTAATAGAAAACGGATACTTTATTTAAAAGATGCCTCTAAAGCCTGAATAGGCTTCAATTCTTTGACCGCCACCAATCAAAATAATCACCAAAATTAAGAATATGTGAAATAATAGTTGTGAAGAGTATACAATAAATGAATTGTAGGTCTATAATTAAAGTTAACCATATCTTGCTGATTTACATAGAAAAACAAATGACAACTTTAGCAGTGACCTGGGTCAGGAAATGATGATGATGATACCTAACAATTTGATAAAATATTATACTGTAACAAAAAGTTACCCATCATAATTAGGTGGATAAGGCGAAGTCAAATATAGCTACTCATCAGGACAATGTTTTCAACTTCTACCCTCAGAAGTATAAGAAACTATAAACTTTACAATCCATAAGACACAATAAGGGACATCAGTGGCGTTTACTGCGTGGTCCCCTTAATTCAGTTCGGTTAGTGCCCCGTAGTGTAAAGGAAATTGTGCACATATTTACAATTTTACATTTAAATCGATGATTTTATGTAAAAAGTATGCATTCAGTATATGTTAAATCTTAGAATATTTGAACCTCAGTATAGTGGCTGCTCTTTGCGTTGACGTTTGCTCTCTTCGATTTGACAATCTGTTCTCGCGAGAACAAGCCCTGGTGTAAATACCACACATGCCTCAAAAGTGCATACAAAGGACATGTCGCAGAATGAAGTCAGCTGACAGATTTTCGGATATATTATTGCTTCTTGAAAAGTCTGTAATTTTTTTTTAACAATTTATGCATTCAGTCCATTCCACAGAAACAAAAACCACTTCACTTCACTTAAATCCCGTTCGACCATATTTGAAAAATGTATATCGTATAGGCCTACGGAACGGCGGTACCATGACCGGCTAGAACCTTACCTGAATATAAAGTTGGTGCAACGACTATACTGTTAGCATATACTATAGTACACGTGTGTCTCCGTGTCCCACAATGGACAATACTAAACTTCGGGAGAAGCAATAAAATATTATTGCAAAAAGGGTCTTCTTATTCTATATTGACAATCTCATGCGCTCTAGTTGTTTCGTGATCTGAATTAAAAACATACCACATCTATAAAAAATATGCACCAATAATATAAAAAGGAATTAATTGAATTCACAAAGGGAAAGAAACACAATTCTTGCTACAGGTTTTTCTTTGTGAGGCCATATACGTTACACTAAGCACCTATTCAATGACAAACTTAACAATGGCTGCTATAATCGGGAATGTTTCCTATGTGTTTATTCCTTAATTCCACAGTTGACGCTCCGATGGTTTCTCTGATGTTAAATATCAAATGACATAGAGGACTCTGTCTACACTCGTTGGCAGGAAGACAGATGGGTGGGTATTATGATCACCAAAATGTAATATGAATAGCGTCTTGAATTGTAAAATACGTTTCGTAAATTCCACAAATTAAAAACTAAAAAACAAAAAATAATTATAAATTGGAGGT
>JAVFBW010156855.1:0-11893 GCA_034783835.1 Mopalia ciliata
CTACTTGAACCACATCGTATAAGAATCTCGTTATCTTATATACCAACCCCGTGATTACTTGAAACACATCGTGTGACCATCTCGTTATCTTATATACCAGCCCCGTGATTACCTGCACCACATCGTGTGACCATCTCGTTATCTTATATACCAGCCCCGTGATCACTTAATTGAACCACATCGTGTGACCATCTCGTTATCTTACATACCAGCCCCGTGATTACTTGAACCACATCGTGTGACCATCTCGTTATCTTATATACCAACCCCGTGATTACTTGCAACACATCGTGTGACCATCTCGTTATCTTATATACCAACCCCGTGATTACTTGCAACACATCGTGTGACTATCTCGTTATCTTATATACCAACCCGTGATTAGCCTACTTGAACCACATCGTGTGACCATCTCGTTATCTTATATACCAGCCCCGTGATTACTTGAACCACATCATGTGACCATCTCGTTATCTTGTATACCAACCCCGCGATTAGCCTACTTGAACCACATCGTGTAACCATCCCGTAACTTATATATCAACCCCGTGATTAGCCTATTCGAACCACATCGTGTGACCATCCCGTAACTTATATACCAGCCCCATGATTACTTGAACCACATCGTGTAACTCTGTCCTCCTCTCATAAACCCACCACGTGATTACTTGAACGACATCGTGTGACTGTCCTCCTCTCATAAACCCACCACGTGATTACTTGAACGACATCGTGTGACTCTGTCCTCCTCTCATAAACCCACCACGTGCATTGAACGACATCGTGTGACTATCTGGTTATATATACAAACATCACGTTTAGGCCACTGAAACCCCATAGTGTGACTACCGGTACCGGTATCTCATGTCTCATAGAAGGCCTACCTGACGTCGTCAGACGGACTCGGATCTACCGAGAAGGGATCAGTGGACCGAAACGTCGACCAATAATTTAATAAATTAACTGTTCAGCAATGTATAGTTATTTATGTCATATTGTTTAAAGAAACAATTAATTTGTATAAGATCTTCATTTGGGTTAATTTGGGTTATTCGTAGGACCCCCAACTACCAACAAGTAGACTGAGAGACTTAATTATATTATATCAGTCCTATTTGATTTGAACCCAGATTGTCACTAATCTCTCCAAATAAATCGGAAATTCCCTGGTTTTTCTTACATATGTTTCTTTTTAAAGAGTGTAACGTTTTCTAAAGATTTTGCACGTTGGTCGTTGCGACATGACCATGAACGTGACAGAAGTTAAGGCAAAATGTGGAGTCTGCTTACGCGCTACAACACACCATGTTTTTACTCGCTACAACAAACCGATGATTCATGATGATTACGTTAAGAACGAAACAGAAAGTTTCATAGTTTTACATTGTAATGTTTACTTGAGTTAATTGTTCACGCTTTGCTTCGTTCATTGACAATGTGGTCAAGACATCTTGGATTTATGTACATATGACATAAAAACAGAAAGTAGGTTACAGAAAAGTTCAAATCAGGTCTTCTTTACAATGACATTGTCTATGTCCTGTATTCTAAACAGGTTGAACTGCATTCGAAACATCCGCATCAGCCATGTCACCGAATTTTATGGCGAATGTAATTTTTGACGTGATACCAACATATTGTGGAGAGAAGCCGCACCATAGGCGTAAGGGGGGGTCTATCTTTAGGGGGCAGACCATTTTTGCCCGAAAAAATTACCTTTTTCCGAAAATTATGTATAAAAATATTATATACCGGTAGGGCCTATGTATGGTAGTAGTCCTGATGTAACTGAGAATTCATATACATATAAAACCTAACGTCAATTCTCAGTTATGAAGTTTCTATGTACAAATGCTTACTTATAACAGCAGCCTTTGTCCCCCCATAAATTTGAAAGTAGACTGGCCCGGAAGTTTCACTAAGTCACTCTTGGACGAATCTACTTTCAAATTTAGGCGGTGACCAATGGCTGTTATATTGTAAATTCTGACCCACTATTCTGTTTTCATCCCGATGTCTTGACAAAATTTGTTCCGATTTCCATAAAAGACAATGCAAACGATTACGATTATCATTACTGTGGTGGTTGTATTTTGGAAATATAAGCTTATGTGATTTCAAGGACACAGGAGCTGCAAATAGACTCATAACTTCATAAGTAAGCATTTGTACATAGAAACTTCATAACTGAGATTTGCCGTTAGGCTATATACATAAGCTTATATGAATTCTCAGTTAATCAGGACTATTATGGTACCTACCTAATAGACACATCTACACAGTAATTAATGGAGACGAGAAGAATCACATAGCCTCGTCATTTTAACCGCAGATCACAGCTAACAGTGGCGGATTTAGAATTCTATAAAAGGGAGTCGGGAGCTTGACGATAATAGCTTAATAGGCGAGAATCAAGGGCCCGCTTAGGCCCCGGAAGCTCCAAACATGAGGAAGTATGTAGTGTCAATCTCAGTAAATTGGCACTAAAATTAATTTCAGCATTTTCATTGATTGATCTTAATTCTTCAATCTTGCACTTTTAAAAAAGAAAAATACATAAAAAGACAAGTATTTTGTAGTCTAAAGGTGTCCCATCAGTCTACATGAATTCAACATCAGTATATGACATAAAGTGCTAGCAGTGCTTTCAATACTTTCTACCGAATAATTTCAATTTATATTGGGGCAATTTTGGAGGTTTTGAAGTTCTTGGAACACAGTAATACATATATTACAATATATTGTTCAAAGATATTTCTACAGAATGGTGGATTCAGAACTACCGGGTTATTAAAACATCCAAATTGACTTTGTGGCAAACAAGATGTTGCTGGAATGACACAAAGTATTTTTAAATGCGAAGCATGGACAAAACTTTATCCGGTCATTCTGGTAAAAACATGAAGCGATTCCAGAAATCAGTACTGGCTAAAAATTTTCCTGACCATCCCTTAATTTTTTGGTACATTTCATGATCTACTATATAGATGCAGGTACTGTCATTATAGGCCTATAGTACATGCTATATCTGTAACCTAGTGACACTGACAGATAATCGCTCCTATGTATTAGCAGTGATTTCATTTATTTGCTCTAGCAGGTGTCCGATTTTGTTGAAAAAGCAAGATTAAGCAGGTGTTTGCGTACAAAATAAAAAAAAAAAGCTGTCTGCAGACAGTTGTTCTCATAAGAGTTTATTAGGTGACTCTTACCTTGCTCTGTTGTCTATAAGGCCCTAGGTACCGAGGACCTCACTAAATCTGGTCAAATCTTAGGCAGTTCGATAACTTTGATGTTTGGACATCTTGACAAATCTACCCAATCAACAGACTGAAATCCATCATGTGATGGATGAATTTCCCATTTCACAGATTAACAACGCCAATGGCGTATATCTGTACCACTAATAAAGTGTAAGACTGCATTGACATTACCTAGCTCTACTTTGGTATAATATTTAATAATTGTTGGCATTTGTGAGTAGGAGAGTGATGGTGTAAAAGGTTAGAAAGAAGTAACCACAATCAAACATTATTTCCTATGCATCTTAGAAACAACCGACCAAAGAGAATTATTATTTGCAAATTCAACAGTTTCTATTTCATTAGCCTTCACATAAAACAAAGTGCCCCTCACATGAGCTACCTTTACATTTTTACTACCTTTTACACAGTTACTCTATTGCCAACAATTCTCAACAGTTACATGTATTAATAGTGCAAGAATGACTACCTTCAACAACCCTCTAACTGTGGCCCCGTGAGGGAGCGGGTGGGCCATGGCCCTGCAGAATACTCCCTTGGCTTCCTCGGTCGATCCTAAGAGGTTGCTTTCCGTTGCCCTCAGGCCTGGTATTTGCAGAGCTAAAGGGTAACAGGGAGCATATTTGTTTGTGATGTTCTATATTTGTCTCCATCGTCATATAAGTGAAATACCCTTGAGTACGACGTTAAACACCAATCAAACAAACAACCCTCTAACTAGGTAGACATTGATGAGTTCCTCAATCAGCCATTGGGAACAGGGATAGATTCTCTCTAGAGTGTACACTGAATCTTAATGACCTTTTGATGATGGAAATATTCACCTGCGAACGAGAATTTTGCAGATTCACAATTTTTCAAAATAAATTTTTAATGTGAAAGCGTTCCCAAAATTATTGACCATATCTCTCTAAAACCAGCAGCTGTTTATTAATATATTCACCGAATTGGCTAGCATGCTGTCATACACACACAGGACTGTGCTGTAATCTTTTACAGCATAACCTTAAAATCTGTCCTCTAAAATTTTGTGTGATAACCTTACATTTGCATTTTCTCTTAGTTTGCTGATTATTTAAACACTTAATTGTATCTATGTGAAAATAAAGCAAAATTGCTTTAAAAAATCTTTAGTCATCATTGATAATCAGATGACAACATTTGTCAAAATCATGGCAAAATGCAAACTTAGAAGAAGAATTTGGAAAACCTATATAATTTGGTCTTTCTAAATGCTTAACCATTGGGAGACCCCATTCTGTCTGTTATCCCCAACAGCACAGGTCAGACTGAGTGAAATAACTTATAGCACATTGTAAAATCCCAAACAAACAAACAATGCACTGTAAAATTTTCATGAATACAATGCTCATCATAGATCTATAAATATTGATATGACATTTATAAGGGCAGGAAAAATCCAACATTAACTGATAAAAGTCTACTAAGTACCAATAACAGGACCCGATTCCACAAAGCAGTTTTATACTTAAGTCAAAATGTTTAAAGGCCCTCACATTTCTCAGTTTTTAATTTTAACATTTAATATTTTAGCATAAGTATTATAATGTAAGTAAGTCACAATTACAGGTATTAATTTAAAACTAAGTTATAAAGGCAAGATGCAAAAATATCGAATTTAGTATTTTGACTTAAGTCAGAAAATGCTTTGTGGATCCGGCCCCTGATCTAATTCAGTTTGATTTAACTATAAATAATCACAATATTCCCCGAGGTTTGAAACTGGTTAACGAGCCACTCAGGGGCCACTCTTGCTGCCAGTGGCTGAACTCCTTGTTACATGTAACTTAACAGACTGGTAGTTGACACTTTACAGCAAATAATTCTTTATTATTACATGTATAATGTAAATGACATCCATTTTTTGTGACCAAATTCATCTAACAGGGTGTTAGGCTAACTGTTGAAAATGACTGACCCCAGAGCCCCATGCTCCGTTTACATGGGAATGATACCTGCACAGTTGTGAGTTGATGAGTTTTAAAGTAAGTTATTTGGGCATATTTGAAGTAACAGTTATTGGCAGTTATATTGAAGGATGTTTTTTTTTCATGTTATAGGTTGTAAGAGAGACGGAGAATTTCCATCAATCTAATTAGATGGGAGGTCTACATGGAATAACACTTATCATTATTTTCTGATGATGTTGCCGTTGTTAGCCATTTTGTTTCCCTGTTGTCAAGGCCTGATGTCCGCGGAATCTATCTGCTATGGGAATAATTTGGGTAAGGTAACTATCAGTGCTTTTCCCTGGTGCTCTCCAGGCTAAAGGGTAACAGGAGGCCTATCTGTTTAGTGATGTCTCTGTATTGTCCTGTGATTGTCCTGTGACTGTCCTTTGATTGTGTCCGTGATTGTCCTGCGATTGTACTGTATTGTGTCCTATGATTGTCATATAATGTGTTCTATGATTGTCATGTATTGTGTCCTATTATTGTCATGTATTATGTCCTATGATTGTCATATAATGTGTTCTATGATTGTCATGTATTGTGTCCTATCAGTGTCATGTATTGGGCTATGATTGTCATGTAATGTGTCCTGTGATTGCCATGTATTGTGTCTTATCATTGTACTGTATTGAGTCCTGTGACTGTCCTGTGATTGTGTCCTATGATTGTGTCATGTGATTGTCCTGTGATTGTGTCCTGTGATTGTCCTGCAATTGTATTGTGATTGTATTGTATTGTGTCCTATAATTGTGTCCTGTGATTGTCCTGTGATTGTATTGTGATTGTACTGTATTGTGATTGTACTGTATTGTGTCCTGTGATTGTGTCCTGTGATTGTCCTGCGATTGTGTCCAATGATTGTGTCCTGTGATTGTATTCTGATAGTACTGTATTGTGTCCTATGATTGTCATGTATTGTGTCCTATGATTGTCATGTAATGTGTTATGTGATTTTAATGGATTGTGTTCTATGATTTTCATGTATTATGTCCTGTGATTGTCATGTATTGTATCCTATGATTGTCATGTATTGTGTCCTATGCTTGTCATGTATTGTGTCCTATGATTGTCATGTATTGTGTCCTATGATTGTCATGTAATGTGTCCTGTGATTGTCATGTATTGTGTCCTGGGATTGTCATGTATTGTGTCCTGTGTTTGTCATGTATTGTGTCCTATGATTGTCATGTATTGTGTCCTATGATTGTCATGTATTGTGTCCTTTGATTGCCATGTAATGTGTTCTATGATTGTCATGTATTGTGTCCTCTGATTGTTCTGTATTGTGTCCTCTGATTGTCCTGTGATTGCCATGTAATGTGTTCTATGACTGTCATGTATTATGTCCTGTGGTTGTCCAGTGGTTGTCATGTATTGTCTCATGTGATTGTGTCCTGTGATTGTGTCATGTCATTGTCCTGTATTGAGTTCTGTGATTGTCTGGTGGTTGTCCTGTGATTGTGTCCTGTGAATGTGTCCTATTGTTGACCTGTAATTGTGTCCTGGGATTGTGTCCTGTGACTGTGTCCTATACTTGTCCTGTATTGTCTCCTGTGGTTGTCCTGTATTGTCTATCACCCATCTGTCCGGCTCACTATGTGTGTGTGTTCTTTACAATGGTTCAAATTTGAAGCTCCCAACATGAATAGTTTTCTAGCAATACGCTTTGGAAAATGTAGAGTCTGCTTAAAAATCAAGTGCCCTAAATAGGCAATTAAAGTTCTGTGACTTGGATATACAATGATGCAAAAACTAAATTAAAGTCTCCAATTTAACTGTTTGTAATTAGAATTTTATATTAATTTTTTTGCCCAACATATAGACTATAGTTTGCATTTAATCCAAGCGATAAACACAATTTGGTTCATATTGAGCCCAAGTAGTCCAGCAAGAGTTAGACTTTAAGCATTTTATAGATTTATTATTAATTAATGTAGTATTTATTTGTAGGTCATTTCTTAAAAGATTCTCTGGTGTTGTTTTTTATTCTTTTCCTGCGAATGGAAATACGGGCAGGGTTATTAAAGCGATACTCCCGACTGAAATAACCCCTATATCCCTTGAAAAGTTACCATTAAATATACTTAAATATGGCATCGACTTCATTTGATAAAATTTTATAAAATAAGCCGAGTGTTACAGATATATAACAAAGGCCTTCCTACGACTACTGGCAGCTGACATTTTGGAGGTGGCCAGCCTTGTCCATGAAGTCACACGACTAACGCTCTTGTGTGTTACAGGTTAATAACATGTGTGAACCAATGACCTATATAGGTCACTGGTGTCAACTGTCAAATGTTTAAACAGTCGACTCTACAGGTCTCCAGGCACCAATTTTGAAAAGAAAGATATTTGATTGGTCAATATTTGTTTAGCTCTTCTGTTTAATGATAAAATTACCTGGACATGGCCACATGGATAAATTTGACTGTAGTTTGTGCATAACCCATAGTTTAAGATCCAATTATAAATTTGTTATAACTCAATTAGAAAATTTGAGAGCATAATTAAAGATAAGAAATTATGCTCGTTTTACCTATTTGCATTTTATTGCCGCACAGAGTATTCCTTTCAGTAAGTCAATATCTACCAGATTCTCTCAATCAGGTCAGTCTTTAAAATGTGAAATGTGCACAAACTGCATAAGTTTTCATGTTAAATTCAATTTTCATAATTGCATGTATGCAAATTGTTTTTCTATTCAGTAATTTGGTTCAGATAACAACTGCCTTTGGTCATGTGATCATCTGTCAGGACTTACAGAAATGAAGATTTGGCAATTTATAATAATAATAAATAATACAGCCGGTGGTAGTGGTTAGTGTATCAGTAACTGATTCTCCTCCGATGTACCGCTCATGTGTTTGAGTCCCTCTATCAACCTTGGGTTTATGAGGGAGTCACATGATGTGGCTCCTGCAATCACTGGGGTGGTTCTTACGAGCATCCAGGCCCACAGCCATTGCTTAGTGGCTAGCGAGTAGGCTTTCTGAGCCTACTTTATTTAATGCACCGTTCACAGTCGGTTTGTTGACCCTCAGGTATATGAGTGAGACACAGCATGTCACTCTGGCAATCGCGAGGGTGGTTTTTATGAGGTTTCCTCCAGGTTTTCCATGGTAATAAGGCAAGAAACAGTGTGGAGTGGATAATCCCTCGTCATTCAAGGGAGATACCCTTGAGTATGACGTTAAACCCAAATCAAACAAACAAAGTTACAAGCTTCCCTCCATAGTTAAGTAAAGCAAGGCGAGAGTGGACAATCACATGTTGATTGATATACCCTTTAGTATGTCAATAAACCCAAAAGAGACAAACTTTGAATAAGTTATGGGCTGTGGTCATAAAAAAATACAGAGCACTCTGACATTTTAATTGGTGCATTAGTGTTCTGGAGGATTCCACATCATCAGCTTTGCTGTGAAAATGACAGGTCTGCTCATTTTGATGCCTCACTGGTTTCAGCGTCATATAAGTGAAATACCATTGAGTACAACATTAGATCCCAATCAACCAAATAAACAAACAATATGTTGGTATTTTCATTTCCATATATTTTGTTAAAGAACCTTTGAGATATTGCTCTTTTTCATAGGCACTGGCTGTGAGACAGAAGTTCAGGTAAAGTTGATGTTACCCTGGCAGATGTGAAATTATTTATTTCATTGGCTGTTATTTCCAGATGGCTCTGTGTATCCTGTCTTGAAGTGTTGGTTCTGTTGTCTTGTTATATTTGGCTGGCTTGTAGTGTTTGGCTCTATCTTTTAGAATTGGCTCCCTCTTGCTGTTTTAGTCCTGTCTTCATATGATGGCCCTGTCTTGTTTTGTTGGTCTTGTCCTTTTATTTTGTTCCTGTCTTGTTTAGTTGGTCTTGTCTTTTTATTTTGTTCCTGTCTTGTTTAGTTGGTCTTGTCCTTTTATTTTGTTCCTGTCTTGTTTAGTTGGTCTTGTCCTTTTATTTTGTTCCTGTCTTGTTTAGTTGGTCTTGTCTTTTTATTTTGTTCCTGTCTTGTTATGGTGGCTGTTTATTGTAAGGTATGTCCTGTCTGGTCAGTCTAGTCTCATACTGTTAGAAGATTAATTGTTTTAAACAATTAAGGAATTGAAAGAGATTTAGATGTCATGGTCATATTGGTTATCCTTGAGTAAGAAGGTAAACCCAATCCACCAAACCAATACATATATAACATATTTTAGAGTAGCTAATTATTGATGGCACCACGGTCATACATGTACCATCAAGGTCTGATCAAGGCCCATTGTAAACTCTTACAACATGAACCAGTACTTAAAAATGTGTGAAAGGAAAACTGTAATAAGGCTGTGTATAGTGTGAAGTGGACAATCCGTCGTCATATAAGTGAAATACCCTCGAGTACAAGTACCTCTATCAAACAAACAAACTTTTCCAGAATAAAGCATGTATAACATTTATGCTATATAGAAACAATTTTAATTGGATCCCTTAAAGTTTCTAAAACATTCCTTTTGACTTAAAACAATTAAAACAGAACAACTAAATTGTATTTAAGAAACATAAAGGGGTCCTATTAAAGTCCAAGTCCAATTGCATTTACTTTTTAAACCTTGCACATCCCTGATGATTACTTGAATCAAGGATCATTTTACCGTATACATTACATAGGTATTTATAGTAAAATTCTCTTGATCATGGCGCTGAAAATCCACAAAGTAGGCTACATGACACTTGTGTCCTTACCTGCCCTTACCCGTAATGTTTGTTGACTTTACCAAAACCAGAAAATGTGAATTGTACATTTGTATTAGACCTAATGTTTTTCTCAATTATTATACAATCAGCGGAACACTGGTGGAAAAGCTACTAAAAACCATGTATGGTTAACTCCTCTAGAATGACTATAGCACAGTACAGGACTAATACATGTGCTCTAAATAATAGGCCAATAATGTGTCAGAGGATATGACTTGCTGGTAACAATTATATTAAGTGTTGGTTAATGACAAATGTATAGAAAATACCCCACAGTTGACTTTTAAAAGTATTTCCCAGAATGTAAAGAAAGAGAAAGAACTTTTAACTTTGTGCGATATTCTGTTTGTTATTTATATAGTTACCAAAGAGAAACAAATAATCACTGCAGTGATATATCACTTTAAGGAGTGAAGGAATTCTAGTGTCGGGGTTTGATAGAAACTGAGTTGTGGAACTCTTGAA
Organism: Mopalia ciliata; assembly: GCA_034783835.1. Classification (NCBI taxonomy): domain Eukaryota; kingdom Metazoa; phylum Mollusca; class Polyplacophora; order Chitonida; family Mopaliidae; genus Mopalia; species Mopalia ciliata. Next base: position 10,437 of record JAVFBW010156855.1, read on the forward strand.
CTCAAACATACAAAATTATACTTTTTTTTATTTAACTCTTTAATGAAATAAAATGTTTTCCACATTGGCCCCGTGAGGGAGCAGGTGGGCCATGGCCCTGCAGAATACTCCCTCGGCTTCCTCGGTCGATCGTAAGAGGCGAGAAAAGAGGTTGCTTTCTGTTGCCCTGGTGTTCGTAGAGCTAAAGGGTAATGAAAAGCAGATTTGTTTGTGATGTTCTGTATTTGTGTCCGTCGTCATATAAGTGAAATACCCTTGAGTTAAACACCAATTAAACAAAACAAACAAAACAAACCTTGAATCAATATTTTGGGGACAAAATTGAATATTTTATTCAATCTACATTCAGTTATGGCCTTTGTGGCACATACATGCTACTTCTATCAACCCCTTAGCATCTCACCTGCAGACATATAGAAATAAATGTTAATTTTATTATGGAGAACTTGCAATGACAAAATGTTTTTGGTCAATATTTAGCAGTATGTTTGTGTATTTGTTGCCCATAGGCGAAAAAGGAGAGGCACCTGCCGAGGAAATTGTTGCCCGGGCAGGAAAAGACTTGAGTTTGGAATGTCCAGTGCCAGTGGCAATCAACACTTCCATGGCCTCCTGGTTTACCTGGTTTTATTGGAGACGAGATGAAAACAGTTGGAGGGAGTACCCCTGGTACAACGCATCAATCAAATCTGTCTATTTTAAGCCAGGCACAAGCAACAGAACTCTATATTTTCGCCACACACTTATCAGAGGAGATAGTGGTGATTATACCTGCTGTTTTCACAACGAGGATAAATCTGTCAGCTCAGAGCATCAGTTTAAGGTAGTGCTTATAGGTAAGTGACAGGAGGATTTTAGGGGCATGCAAAAGTTGACATTTTATTTATTTCACTTATGATCTTTCTTTTAGGTTCATACAAAGTTAAGAAAAATGGTGTTTATGTATTTTAAATGATGTTCGAAAACTTTAAGAAATACTTAAGTATCTTTATGAAAACGGGCCCAGGGCTTATACTGTACCTCTCTGTTAGATTGGATTTGTAAACCTTTTGTCTGCTTGGGCAAGTGACTCTTTGTCTACGTGTGCTTAAACTGTACCTCTCTGTCTGCTTGAATTTGTCAACTCTTTCTCTGCTTGGGCAAGTACCTCTTTGTCTACCTGTGCTTATACTGTACCTCTCTGTCTGCTTGGGTAAGTACCTCTTTGTCTGCTTGGGCTTATACTTGACATGTACCTCTCTGTTAGATTGGATTTGTACCTCTTTGTCTCTGGCAAGTACCTCTGGCAAGTACCTCTTGATCTGTCTACCTTGGCTTATACTGTACCTCTTTGTTTGATTGTATTAATACCTGCATTGACTTGCACCTCTCTGTCTGCATCTGACTTATAGCTTTCTGTCTGCATCTGACCCATACCTCTTTATCTGCATTGACTTATACCTCTCTGTCTGCATCTG
>JAVFBW010156866.1:0-11892 GCA_034783835.1 Mopalia ciliata
GTCAGCTGGTCCCAGAGAATGGAACAAATTACCAATACATATTGAAGTTATTGAGTCAGCATCACTTTTCAAAACATGATTAGAAGTATACTTACTTCAATCCAACCCACTGTGATAAATCCATATTCAACCTGGCAACTTCTCATTTAAATAAACATTTCCAATCATAATAAATCTATTCAAATCTATTCTTTCCGTAAACTGAACAAGGCCTACAATATGGATTGACTTATAAAATTTAAATAACTGACTGGTATTAGGTCTATTTTTTGGATGTTTTAAAACTGTATAAGTGAGCTGAAGTTTGAACCTGGTATTTTTTCATTTAATATTCTAATATCGAATGACGTATATCAGACTTACTCCAGCTTGCTTGTATATTGAGCCTAACTGAAACTCATATAAATTCGACAGCTTTAATTTACCCAAATAGGTTATATTTTGGGGGTTATTTTCAAGGATTAACTATAATTGTTTTTATTGTAAATTTGGTAGAGAAGATTGAACTCAAATCACACGCGATTAAACCAGTGTGTGGTCACAAGTGGCAGTTGAAAAAAAAAAAAAAAATAAATAAATAAATAAATGTAAATAATTAAACAAAGAAATAAAAACAACTCATAAACCAACACAGAAGAGAGAAAATAAATACACAAGCAATATTTTTATGACTTTTGCGGATAGACACAAAAGTTCCATTTTATCATTTTTATTGTGAATATTAATATATTTATCTTTTTCTTTCTCCACAGCATACACAGCCGGTTCTAACTATGTGTATCAATATGAGACACAGGTGGTTAGCGGCTTACCGTTGACAGCTCCAGTGTATTCAGTGGTCAAAGTTAAGGCACTCGTCAACTTCAACTTCCAGACCTCTAATAGAGTCGTCATGAAGGTCAGGACTGCTTCGGTTTTTTACTATAATCTATCACTCTTTGCAAAGAAACTAATTCTAGCCAAACGTTTACTGAATGAAATTCTAACTACTCTATGAAATCCGTACCAATTACCAAATAAAAGTTAACACCAAACGAAGCATCATTTAGGTGAAAATATTCAATGAAAGAACGAATTACGTCATCGCCATCCAGTTCTACCGACAAACATCAAAATGGATGATAGCTTCTGTAGTTTGTGCATAACTGCAAAAAATAAATTATCCTTCGCCTCATCCCAAAACGACGGACAATAGAAATAAAATTAAATTGCAACGTAAATCACTCCAAATAAAAAGGAATTGTCCATTGTTTTGGGATAAAGCTTATCCCAAAACAATAGTCCAAACAACAAATCATTATTTCTTTATTTAAATACATGCTATTTAAAGGATGGGGGAGTTAAAAATGTCACCTTCCAGAGTATACGTGTTATATAAATTGTAAAATAATTATAACGTTCTGAAATAGTGCAGAATTACGCGAATCGTTACAGGCACGTCTGTTCAGAACTCAGTCAGTCAAATTACCACATGTTTCACGCTGTACCGGGGAATTATAGTCACTGTTAGGGAGTCTAAAACTAATAGCAGTGCTTTTTACAGAGATAAAGGACTATTGTTATAAACTCTGAATAATATTTCAGATGGAGGACGTGAAAATGTTCAAACTGAATGGTCGAATTGAAAATTGTGATCCAGTCAGAGAACAGATTCCCGAGGAGTTCCTACAGCCTTTGACGGAAGAGGACGCCGCCGCGGTTGCTCAAACTCTCACCACACCAATCAAATTCAGGTAGAGCGGATGTAGCTAAGAACGATAATGCTTAGTGCCTTAAAGGCTTGCAGGACACACTGGAATAAAAATAGGGAAAGTATTTATATTCTTTTTAATTAAAAATAACCATTCAAAGATTTTGATAGTGAAAACAAATAATTCAAAATTCTAATGACAAAAAACTTCTGTCGATTACTAGGATAGATTTTATTAGCTGCCTGGGCTCACCACAGTGTTTCATAAGTTGGTCATAAGTTGATATGTTGTGCCAATGTTGAATCTTCAATGTTCTTCTGTCTAACCTGTACACATTTGGATATGTTATTGTGAGAATGAACACCATCTAATGTCGAATGTTTTCAGTTGCTCATACACAAGTCTTCTGGCTTAAGTGCTAATACACAATCAATAAACTAAATGTGTATTACTATATCGGACTACTCAATAGACCTATTAAAATGTGATTACCTGGTAGACGAAATTGATAGCCTATCTTTAAATGGTTATTATTACAAAAACATTACATTTGCTAGGTTCTATATTTTCAACTCTCAGTTAGGTAACTCAGTGGGTTTAAGAAAGGTGTCTAGTTTTAAAAAGAATCTTTTTCGAAAGATATATTTGGCATTTTTAGATAGATTTTCTGAGGATGGGCAGGCCAAAAAAGTGGACTAAAATCGCCTAATTTTATTTAAATCTTTAAACTGAAGCATTTTAAGTGCCACACTATTCTATTAAATACACACACTTGTATGGTGTTTAAGTAATCACGCTCTATACGTTGATTATTTTTGTTAGTAAAATTTAATTTGCCACTAGTTTAAATGTTATTAATTTTCACTAAATGTTACTTATTTGTAATCATGAGTATCAAAGCTTTCTCAAAATATGTACATATTGTTCTTACTTATATTCCGTTTCCTAACGGGCTTAGGTAATCGTTTTCCTCAAAATTAAGTTAACGGTCCAGCAAGACTGTTACGCGTGGTTATAAGTATTCAACAGATATACTTATTTTAATAACTATTGGCTAGAATTCAGCCCTTTATAGAAGATGACACAAAAGACGGAGATGGAGGCCTTACAAGCATTAGCATTTTTTAAATATTTTTTTTAATAACTTTGAATATCATTTTTGGCTATTCAACCCCAGGTTTGATCTACGTTATGAACGACTATTTTTGTGTAAACATATTTGTAGAATGGCAAGCAACTATTTTGTTTTGCCGCCAGGTACTCAAACGGTTTCGTGAGCGGAATAGTTGCTGAAGCCGACGACCCGGTCTGGTCTCTGAACATCAAGAAAGGTTGTCTAAGTATGCTCCAAGTTAACCTTGACAAGTCCAAGGTCATTGAAACCAGTGAAGCCATTTATGCTGAAACTTATGCTGGAGAGATGGTGAATGAAGCCTACACTGTTATGGAGGTCAGTTAAAGCAGATAATTCAAACATGTTTTTTTTATATTTCACGAAAGAAATGCGATAATTTTGAGAAATTAGCTTTTAAGGTACGACAGTAACACATACAATAATATATAATTAGCGTACAGTTTCGATAGTATGTTATTTTACGTGTCTCAATCTCCATACATTTTTTCTAAATAACATGCTCAATCCACGAAATAGTAAAACCCCTCCTCAACACTGTTTCAAATTGACATTTTTCACTTTCAGACCAGCCCTGCTGGTGAGTGCGCATGCACTTACTCGGTACAGGAAGTCTCGGCTACCCGAGACCAGGAATATGGAGATTCTTATTTTGAGGTCACTAAAGTCCGAGATTTCGACAACTGTCTGGAAAGACCCACCTTCTTCCATGATACATTCAATGGAGAGGCATGCTCCGAGTGTGCAGTCTTTGAGGTAAGTCTCCATCAGTATTACGTTAGTTCTCAATAATACTCCATTGCAATATTGTTGAAATAGTTACTACTCACGGTGACACAACAATTGTGTTTTTTCCCCACTCTTTCAATAATATATTCTTTCCGAAAATACAACAAAGCCTTCCTTTCTGCATTACTGAATGTAATAATTACAGTTTGTATAAAGTAAATAATTACCCCCCCCCCCCCCCCCCCCCAATCACCATTCATTCGGGTATAAATGAAACGGTTATTCTCTTTAAAAACAACACTGAAACTAGTACATTTTTGTCTCTAGAACGACCCACTGGACATTGTGAGCGAATGCAGGTATGAGTTGACCGGTAACCGAGAAGACTTCTTCATCCAGATCGCTGTGGGTGAGAGCAAATACATGCTGACCACAGAGAGCCAAGGAAATGGATATGCTGCAACTATTATCAAGTAAGAACCACTATTTTCAGTTTAAATTTAACTGAACACGTAACTGGCTTCCGTTGTGTTCACAAACTTATATTATTTTGAAAATAAAGCCATTTTAATTTGAACATGGCTTTGTAATGGTCAAAATATTCCTAATAGAGCTAATATAGCAATCGTGCCTCTACGGATTTTGATGCGACCAAGGAATTCGCGCAATGGTTGTTGCATTCAAATTTTTTTTGCAATACCCTGTTATAAATGTGCATCAGACATAGCCTTTATCATAAGCAAACTGCATAATCTTTCACTGGATTTTTTCAGCCAAACCTTGGAATTCGTGTCATCTGAGGCCATCAGAGCCCCTATCCGAGGACCCCGTGTGCCGGTGGAATGCCCAGAAGGTATTGTTGCCGTTGAACCTAAGATTTTGAGACAGAGGAAACTTCGCTTGACAGAACCAGCGCTGGCCATGGCTCCTCCTGAACTCCGCGAAGTAGAGGACGAACCGGAGCGCGAGGGAGAGATGTCGGAATATTTTATTAAAGAGGTAAGCAATGTGACTGAATGGTGTTATATTCTGGCTACATTAAACAGCCTATCACCACTCGATTTGAAAGTTCACTGTTGGTGTGGGTTATCTGGTTCTAACGGAACTGGTCTGCTTCATCACATAATTTACTCACGTTTTAACGGGCGCCAACAATTCGTTCGTTCTCTCTGTTCGGTAGACTAGAAACATTTAGAGCGATAATACCAAAACGGCCATTCTTTCGGGCTATCCTGCTATCCTCACTAACACTGTACTTAAACACTGCTAGTTATCCCATTGTTCTGGTATCCACTCACTTATACTCTAGTTATGTACTCCCGACTTCTAAATGCCACTTAAAGAACCAAACATGGCTAGTTATCCCATTATTCGGGTGACTACTCACTAATGCTTTAGTTATGTACTCCCGACTTCTAAATGCCACTTAAAGAACCAAACGTGGCTAGTTATCCCATCATTCTGGTGACTACTCAATAATGCTCTAGTTATGTACCCCCGACTTCTATATGCCACTTAACGAGCCAGACATAAACTATATAAACAATGTAGTTATCCAATTCACGAATTCATTCACTATTGATCTACTTAAACATTACTAGTTATCCCATTTTTTACTGAATATAAATCTTAGTTAGGGTATATATTTTGTACTCTTGGCCACCTGTAGGCATATTCGGCTCTGCGGGCTGTAGCCATAGACTTTAAAGAAGGTATCACAGAAGAAGGTCCTTCCATTAGTATGGTTGCCACAGACATCCTGCGAGAAGGTACCTCGACTGAGCTGAAAGCAATCTGGGAAAGATGCACTGGAGAAGAAGAAGAAGAAGAAGATGTTGAAGAAGGGGAAGATGATGATAATTTAAGTGAGGAAATCATGACAGCGAGAGAAATAAGACGCCGCAGACGATTGAGAGAAAGAATCGATGACGAAGAGGATGATGATAATTTAGGCGAGGAAATCAAGGCAGAAAGAGAAATAACACGCCGCAGAGGATTGAGAGAAAGAATCGAAGACGAAGAGGATGATGATAATTTAGGCGAGGAAATCAAGACAGAAAGAGAAATAAGACGCCGCAGACGATTGAGAGAAAGAATCGAAGACGAAGAAGAAACCCAAGACGAATTCGAACCAACAAGGAGTCGTGAATCCAGTGAAGAAGAAGAAGAAGAAGGTGAACGAGTACCTATAAAAAGAACAATGAGGTAGGCTTAATTGTTTAGGAGAGAGTTTATTTAAGATGTTGGTTTGGTCGGTCAACCCTTCTTTATCAAGTTTAAGAGAGAGTATATGTAAGAAATTCGTTTGACCAATAAACCATTACTGTATCAAGTCGAATAGAAAGCTTGAGAACCAGCAGTTTCGTCTATCAACTCTTCTTTCCAGTAAACACAGGGCATACCCAGGTAGTTACCAAAGAACATTGTCTTAAAAGTGGCATATTATAAGCGGAAGATGATCAAGAGTTGGTTCGGTATAAAGTTACTATTACTGTTGTAGGAAAACCCTGCTGCATTTATTACCGTACGTAGGAACCGCCCCAGCCGTTAAAACCTTGTGTGAGGCCATAGAAAAGGAGGAAATTTCTGACATGATGTTGGCTCATTCTATTTTCCCCAATTTGGCTGTTTTCGCCGAACCAGTCCCTGAAAACTTGGAACTTCTGTTGGTAAGTAGTTTCTTATAGTTGTCCACTCTTGTTTATCTAGGATTATACAATGAAAAAACAGCGAAATCACTACAATTCAAGTTACCATTACAAAATTGGTGTGTTCCTTACAACATTTTTGAAAGATAAATTTTGTCTTACACATATGGTGTTTAGCTTATAGGAAAAAGATCTTTATCATACGATTTACAACAGTGAAAAATCGATTCCATACTTTAATTTCAATTAGTTAAATTTAAATTATCCATTGGGTCTTTTATTAAGGCATTGTCAACTGTTAGAGGTTATCGGGATTACCTTATCGTTATTATAAAATAATGTTACCATCAGGTTGTAGATCAAATGGAGACTGAATTGTTTGACAATGTTCAAATACTTTATGCAAATGTTCCGCATTTTGAACAGGGCAATGTGAGCGCCTCATTTTAAATTTTGGGCTATAGATCTAAAAATAAAAGTATTCATCAAGATATATTTTGTACTTTCATTCGATTTCCTATGGTTGGTCAGGCAAAACAGCTTTTCTGAAATAGTTCTAAGTAAATAAAATCGTTCCAGTCAAATATTCCGAAAACGGAGGCACTCATAGAGCCTAAGGGAAATTCTAATAAATACATTAATTTGTTTGGTATTGTAGTAAATATATTCTGAACAAATGTAACCCCAAATGAACTGTATAATATCTGCCTTCATCAAATTTTTTGGGGGATTAATAGAAACATGCTGTTTATGAATCTTCCCCAAATGTAAGTAATTATTTGTCAAGCTGTCCTGCATAGAGCATACATGTATTGTACAATCCGTTGCATTTCCTGGTCAGCTCATAAAAGAATTGAAAGTAACATTTCACGTTTGTAACACGTTTAGCTGCATTTGCCCCATTGGTATGTTTAGATTTACATATGCCTAAAGTTATTTGTGTGGTGTTGTGCAGGAATTAGTGAAGAGTGAGAGGGCCCCCGAGGGTCACGTTAAGCGCAGCGGCTGGATGGCTGTTGGCGCGTTGGTCTACAGAATGGACAAAACTTATACCGAAACAGAAGTGGAATTAATCGAAAACCTGGAAAAGACACAGATTTTGCTGACTACGGAAGGCCGAGGCAAACCCCGCGCCCAGCTACAATACTTAGCGGACAAAACCAGTATGATGAAAGAGGCCATCACGGCGAGCAAGGAAGAAGTGAAGAGAATGTTCATAGAGGTATATTTAATGCTGGACAAAACCTCCATCTACATCATAATTAATACAAACACCATATCCTGTGCATTTAACAAGAACAAATTCAGTTAACACGAATAGCTACACGTTTATTCACATTCGTCTGTTTTAATATACACATAATCGATATGACGGAATCTTTTGGGAAATTTGGTAATGTTCATATCTATACAGTTTTAATCAGTGATTTTAAATACAGTCCATATTTTCCTTAGCTATAAAGTTATATAAATAAACTGTTCCAAAATATGAGTTTTTGTTCACAGGAAGTGACAGAGTTGTTGAAAAGCGGGGATGAAAAAGAGAAGCTAATCGGATTAAAATGCACAGGAAACGCTGGTTTGCCAGAGTTATTACCCTTGGTTGTAGAAATAGTTCGAACCAGCTCGTATCCCGAACAAGTCCGACAACAGGCCGTCTATTCTATGAGACGAATGACAGATGACGAGCCCACTGTGGTAAGCTCACTTATGGAATCGTGTTGATATTAGAACAAATGTGGTGAAACTTAATACCCAACGGCATTACATGTTGTGAAGACAGAGTAGAGGACAAATAGACCACAAATGTGCCCAGGTCAACCAATATAATTTTTTGTGATTGTTAAGGCGGACTCAAGAATTCACAGGAATCTGATTGGACAACGTTGTTCTTATACTTTAGGCCATTACCTAACAAACGGCTTTATATCTACCAGCGTCTAGGCTGATCAGTAGGGACTATTCTGTAAGCCGATCGCTGGTTATACGAGCGTATACGACGGGTAGAATTTATACTATTTCATATATGACCCATTGGGCATTCTTAGAGAATATTAAAATAGTCTCTTCTCGATGCCTTTAATAGTCCGTATTTGAATCAGTTCACGATTAACAAACTAAATAAATCCTACTGTTGACATTCTGACCAGAATTAATAGTCTCGTCTTTCTATTTCAAAATTCCCTTTATAAATGGTTCACAGGAAAAGTCTACCTCTTTTGGAACGCTATTAATTTTTAAGATGAGAAATACTGAGCCACAGGACCACACAGTGAAAGTTACTGGCTAAAGAAATGCTCGATAGCCATGCTAATGGGACGCCATGGTCACATTATTCCAGTGACTCCACATTTGACAATACTCCCGCAAACGTGAAAAAATATTATATATATCAATTTTATGCATAAGCGACACTGGTAAAGAACCAAAAGCTGCTGAAAAGCATTGCGTTGTTTTCAGACTTCTGAGTTTGTTTGTAGATCTTGGATGTCCTGTTGCCGGTGTACATGGATGTGGAGGAGAACGAGGTTGTGAGAATTGCGGCTTTCACCACAATGATGAAGTGTGAGCCTTCATTGCCTTACTTCCAAATGATCGCAAGAACCCTTGAAGATGAAATAAATCCTCAAGTGGGATCTTATGTCTATTCCTACCTGAGCGAAATGTCCAACACAACTTACCCATGCCTCCAAACTCTGTAAGTATATATTCGTCTTAATTTAATTACTGTGCGTAATTATGACTCGTTATTGTATGCCCGGATTTCTAAAATGACACATTCAAAATTTTTTTTATAACTTAAAAATGTCGAATTGAATGCCTTCAGAGGAAAAATTGCCTAACAATTATGTATAAAACCAGGATTTACTGTGCAGTGTGTATGTATGTATAGTGTGTGCATACTGTAGTTCTTAAAGATGCCAAGGCAGACTTAAATAACAAGTTTTCGTTAAAATGTCAGCATGATTATCAGTTATGTTATCTTAAATTTTGAATTTTTTTGTAAGAAATATTTTGATTTTAAGTAATATTTAGAAACCTGAATAGGCGATCAGACTATAGAGTTGTTATTAACGCAATGCCTTATAGCCGCTATATTTGTGTGCTTAAAATAAAATAACCCTAGTGTTGGTAACAAATGACAGATGGACCTTTCATCTATTTAATTTATGATTGCCAACTACGGAGTAGACAGTTGAAACATGTCGCAAATTTCTTTCACCGTCGTCATTCTTGAATATTTCAGAATTCCACTGAATAACGGTCAAGAACCTATCTTTCGTTTGTTTCCTGAAATAGTATTTATAATTACCAGCAAACTGAAAAGAATACAAATTGTCCTAAAATGTATCACGGGATATTTTGATTTCAAGGACAAAACAATATTAATAGCTTAAAGTGGGTCAAATAATTAATTCCGTCTGTAATATCTCGAAAATAAGTGATTGATCTTTAAATTCTTGATCATGTTTTTTCAGCGCATCAAACTGTAGTGCAGCTATGAAGTTCGCCAAAAAAGTTCCAGAAAATATGCATTCCTCATACATATGGCAAATGTCAAACAAAAACGGTAAAGAGTTTTTATGTATATTTTTTTAAATTATCTTTTCCTATGTATATTGTTTGAAAAATTAAAAAAAATGTAAACAGATGTCACTGTGGTGCCTATTTATCAAGAGTGACATGAACTATATAGTTCTGTGAATAAGAAGGCTTGCGCAATGGGCAGGTTATCATGATGTCGTTCACTGTCTTGCAATAATACAAGGAGCAGATAACTCTCGTCATAACGGACTTCCTCACAAGGAGAATATATCCGAGTGTGGAGTTCTTTGTCAAAAACAAAGCTACACAAAACCTTTTTGTCTTTTTTCACACGTAGATTTTAAAAATGAAAATATTGTTCAATGTACAAAGCGTTTTACGTGTCTTCGTTTTTTTTTGTTGACAAATAACCCATAGACTGCTAGCTGACAAAAACGTTGATACTTGTTTATATATATATTTTTAAAAAATGATCGGAAACAGATTCGATTGATAAAACAACAAAAACAACGATGAAACATTTTATGTCTTAAATAAACTCCCATTTAAACAAAACGTATATATTTGCAGAGGAGCGTAGCATTGCCCAGATGTTGGAGATGTCTGTATTTGGATCACGAGATTCTATTCTCCCTAAAGGAATCTCTGTTCGTTATCTGTTACAAGTTTTGGGCTTTTCTTTCGACCTGGGTGAGGTGAGCTTTCTAACATAATTTATCCCTTTTCAAGTCATTTCATTCGCCCAAGACGAAGACAATGTCCACACTCATGCAGAGCTTCATTAAACATTTAACCTTTATTATTCTTCAATATGGATATAAACAAGCATGCCAGGGCTGTGTACACAAGCTTGAACATTTATAATTTTAAAAGTTCATTAGGTAAAATGTTTACATGGATGAGGCCAAAATGAGCAATTTTTTAAATTCTTCATTTAAAAAATTCAAGTTCTTACAGTACGACTCGTCGATCTTTAATGTACAAAACTAATACTATAATAAATTATTTATTGATAAAATGGTTGACCCTGCGCCTCTAACATACGGATGTGTTTGAGTGAAAGAAAAAATGGTCACAACAGTTTTTGAAAAATACAAGTATATTTCCCCAGATGAATAATAATTTGTGGTTTCTCTCCAGATTGGTATTGAAGCTAGAGGCGCCCAAGCCGTCCTGGACCGCCTCATTGGTCCATCGGGTATCCTTACAGAGGGTAGATCAGTTTTCGACATACTCCGCCCAAAGAGGAGTGCCAGTACCGCGTCTGAGATCATGAACAATCTCTACAGAACAGTAAGAATGGGATTATATAACATACAGTTTCTTGCTGATTTAGTAGATTTATATGCTATTGTTGTTTTTACAAAGTTTGTTTAAATGGCAACTGGCTTGTTTCGAAAACCTATAAACTTGACCATTTCACGAAATTTCACTTAAATTGTATATTGACATAAAGGATTTTAACAGCAATACTTACTACGATAAAACGTTCCACACAGTAACCTTTATTAATGGCTGTCTTTTTAGTTTGCACATTTATTATTTTCTGAAACATATCAGTGCTAGGTTTAAGTTGTGGGTCGAATTTTGCAAGCGACACTCATAACGGCAACTATCTACACTTGTTTTAATATTAACTGTTTTATTTTTGAAAATCTAGTTGAAGATCATCGAACGTGAGATTGAGGATTCGTCTTTGGAGTTATACGCCAAATATCAGGGCAATGAGATCAACTTCTTAACATTGAATGCTGAGGTTATCCGGGATTTGGTAGATGCTGGTGGGTATAACCAGAAGTCTATTAACTAGAAGTATGCAACTACCAAATAGATAAGATATCCGGCATAACATATACCTAGCCCCCTGTTATACCGTATCATGTGAACATTCAAAGGAACTCAACTATAAAAATGATGCATTATGGGAAAGTTCTGACATTCCTAGATCATAATGTTTCTAACTAAACGAAACGCATTTACCTACTGCAATATGTGCCTGATAAATAAACCACAAACGGCAACTAAATTGAAAAATATTAAGCCAGTCGTCCCAACGAAAACAATTGCTATATACAGTGGCTGATCAGGACTGAAATTACCCAGATTTCCTCACCAGTAAAGACCACGTGTCTGACATGTGACGTCA
>JAVFBW010156877.1:0-11892 GCA_034783835.1 Mopalia ciliata
ACAATTTTATGTATTGTTTCACAGAGCATGATGTATTAAATAGTATTATGTATTGTTTTACAGAGCGTGATGTATTAAATAGTATTATGTATTGTTTCACAGAGCATGATGTATTAAATAGTATTATGTATTGTTTTACAGAGCGTGATGTAATTCACAATTTTATGTATTGTTTCACAGAGCATGATGTATTAAATAGTATTATGTATTGTTTTACAGAGCGTGATGTATTACACAATTTTTTTGTATTTTTTTTACAGAGCGTGATGTATTACATAGTATTATGGAACAGTTGATGTTGAACTGTAATGGACAAGATACAGAGGTAAGATGAGCCTGTCTTTTGAAATCTCAGTGGTGGAATGACGCGATTTAGTACATGTGATTTATTACATGTATTCAATTAATAAACAAAAAAATTTTCACAAAAGAGAAAATTACACTTGCTGCCTTGTTTAGCACTGGAGGAATATTTATTTCCCAGTAGAGGAAAACAATAGACATTTTATGGTTGTGCCAGTGTGGCATTTACTGTTGGATACCATTACATTCATGTAAATGAAATATCCTTGAGCATGGCATTAAACATAAATCAATCAATCTATTTGGTAAACTTCTGGTAGAACATCAGTGATAATTACATATACACACAGGTACCCGGCCCTCCGGCTAAGGGCAGTTTGTTTCGAGAGTAACAATGTTGTCTCTGCTTAACACTGGAGGAAGGTTAACTTTTCAACTTTTTCAAAATGCACATTATATGGCTGTGCTACATTTAGTGTCAATAGTTGTTTGAATACATGGCTGTCATGTTAATAAATTACCTTTAAGCATGGTGTAAGCCACCAATCAATAAATCCCACCGGTGAAATGAAAATAAGTGTTTGACTGAGGTAATAATTATACTCTCCATTCTGTTCATCAGCCATTATTTCAATTAAATGAAATTATTTTTCTTCAGTACAAATGGATCAAGGCAGAAGAAAGTACAGAAGCCACAAAACCGACCCCTAAAACGAACACTAGGAAACGGCGAACAAAGACCTTGAATATCAGCTTTGGAAGAAAGACTACCATAAGGGTTTGTTGAAAAAAGTATTCTAGGAGTTGAGCAAACTAACATAAACACAATGGACCTTTGATTCAATAAAGGCAAGATTTGCCACCTGTGTAGCAACGTCAAAGTAGATTAATGTGTCTGTGATGTCATTTAAAAGTGTCAGAATCAGCTGTGTTGTGATGACATTGTCTTACATACTGTGGGCAGTTGTAAAAGGTTCATGTTGTTGTCAAAGGGGGACAATTGGTAGAAGCACTCTGTTTCTGTGCTCGGATGCTTTGATTAGGACAAAGCTTTCTGATGCCCAGGGGCCAGTTGTTCAAAGCACTATTAATTTTAATCCTAGATTAGTTGATGTCACACCATGTTGAAGGCCTATCTCTAATCCTAGATTAGTGGTTTAATCTGCTATTAGCAGCTTATCTTGGTTTTGAGCAAGCTGCCCCTGGTGATAGCAGGTGATTCGGAGGCAGCTTCCTGTTTTGGCTGAAAAGCCGTTATATAAGTTAAATTAAACCCTCAATCAACTTAATATATTTACATAAAATCTACCTTGAAAAATCTTGCTAATACGATCAATTTCATGTGTTATTTATCTCCCTTTTTTAGGTACCACTCTCTAACGGGAGGAGGAGAACAAAGTCTGCTGGATCTACCAGCAGTGGTGCTCAGATGAAACCCATGAAAGCTGGGTTACCATGGAGAACTGCAGCTAGAGCTAACAGAAACAGGTAATACATCTGTCCCTCTTTTAATGCCTAGGCCGAGTCTATGGTTTAGTGGTTATTAATCCTACTTTCATGTACTGCTCAAGTAAAGTCTGCCTGTCCACCATCAGGTATATGAGTGACAAAATGTGAAGTGGACAAACTGTCATCATATGAGTGAAATACCCTTGAGTATGAGGTTAAACTCCAATCAACAAACAAAAAATTGTTAAAATTACAAAAAGTTATTTTCCTTTAGTACGAAGATGATGAGCACTTTACATTTTATGGTTGTCATTTTTACAGGGCTATTACACCTTATACAACACTTTAGGGGAAACCCTTTAGCACCAATCAGTCAAATCAGATTTCATCATTCATTGCCCTTTTCTTTATTTCTCTAGAGGTTTTCCACCGGAACATGATCCCCGTTGTTCCAGTATGTATGAAGATGCAAACGGACTATCACACATGGGATCAAATCCTGAGCTTTCTGTGATCCTAACCCAGGAGGAGAGCAACCCGGAAGATACGTTTGGGGAACTTGGGAAACTCGACTTTGATGAAACAGAGCTGAACGATAAGGCTAAACATATCAGAGGAGTGAGGGTAAGACATTCTCATGCAAATCAGATGAATAAAACTTTGTGTTGTCCATGGGCCAGCTGCTTGACGAGCTATTGAATTAAATATCAGGCCTGCAGCTGTGGTCCAGTTGTAGCAAGTGCACTTCCTAAACTGAACATGCTTCGATTTGACCATTCACCGGATTGTGTCCGCCATATGAGCGAGTCGCATGTTGTGGCTCCGGCAATCACGTTTTTTTTTTTTTTACCAGGTTTCCTCCCAGTTATCCACTGTAATAAGGCTGTGTACAGTGTGAAGTAGACAATCCGCCGTCATATAAGTAAAATACCCTTGAGTACGACCTTTTAACACCAATCAAACAAGCTATTAAATGTTACATCTATTAGATGATTTAAATTAGGGATTTAATCTGGTTTTATCGACTAATAGTCTTTCGGGCAACTGGACCCTGGTGCTTTCAGAGGTAAGGAGCAACATGATGTTGATCTGTTTGTGACGCCTTTGTATTGTTTCTCTGATTGTTCTGTTTCTGTCCTGTCTTGTCTTTGTTTGTTGGTGGTTGTGTGGACATGCCATCATTTGAGTGAAATAACCATAAAATTGGCATTAAACCTCAATCAAACAAACATAAAGATCATAAATCCTCGCTATTATGGAGCTCATTGCATTGAAAGAGTCACGGAAATATATCATCCAATGAAAAGCTTGCTGGGGAAAAACACATACTTTGAGCTGAAATGCTAAAATTTATGATTGAATTTGAAAATGTAATACATTACAGGGCAGAAATAACTTGACATGCTACGCGATTCTGTCCCGATTCTTTCGCGACTACACAAAAACCAAAATATTTCTAATCGCGGCTGAAGGAAAACACACACGCGACTAGATGAAAACAAACGCTCGACTGAAAGAAAACATATAATATACTACAGCGCGATTGGCCCTTAGTGATAGATTTTGTTACGATTATTTTAGTAGGCCGACAACACACTGCATTGTGTTTTGGCCGTTTTTGGGCAAACGGACTCTTGCGCGAGAACCTCGAGTGGGAAAATGAAGTGGCGGGAAAGAGGTCAAGTTCGGGTCATCATGCGCTGATAGAGTTCAGTTGTGACGCGTTATTGTTTCTGAGAAAAACAAAACTTGTCTTTACATGTTTTTAAACGTGTGATTGTTTTTGTTTTGACGCGTAGTTTTTATTTTGACGCGTATGAATCGCAGCACTTTAATTTCAATTGGGACACATGCTTTTTTTTGTTTTTATTTCGGCGCGACGAGTGTCAAGTTATTTCTGCCCTGTACTGTATACCATCACAACATCTGAAATAAAGAACAAAACGTCACATCTCAGTTCTGTTATCTAAAACTATACGTCAATTACAACATCTGAAATAAAGAACAAAACATGATGTCTCAGTTTTTATGCTATCTAGCATTTCCACATAACCGCAAACATTGCTGTAAACTTTTTAAACTGCATACATAAAGATCTAATCTATGGTTAACAGACCAAAAGAGCTCTGTTTGAACTTTTATAACCATTTTAGTTTCAAAATCGAGTAGATACAGCTGATAGACAGCCTTACAGGTAACATGGAACACAAGGTGTGAAAAAATTAATGGTACTCAACAGTAATTGTGACACAAAGACAACCAGAAAATGTGAAATGGAGTATGTCTTAGCTTGAAGGAGAATGATTTCAGTCAGAGGGCCAACGCCACTCATTTTGAGTGGAATATCAGCTCTATTATGCAACAGGAGCTGGGTAAATGAGTTGTTTTGTTTTGTTATTTTGCCAAGCTTTTTTAACCAATGAAGGAACTGTTCTACAGAACTTACAATGTGACATATTTGGAGAAGGCAGTAAGGCGCTCAAACAGGGATTTGGCCGTGCTTTGTAATTGTGAGATTGGTGAACTACCAATCAAGGCCATGTCGGCAGCCTCTGCAGAGTTGTCTTCCCTGTTTGGAGCCAGGCGTAACAGAATCTGCACCATCCATTTTATCATCTCGGAGTGAAGCGCCCCAACCTGGTCAAAACAAGTGATATAACTGCATAAACATTTAACTACAACGAAGAAATACAAGAACACAAGATGGACACTTTGCAAATATTAAATGGAAATGATAAAATACATAAAAATTTGTTTTTGGAAGTGGTTGAATGTGTTTGTAAACATGCAAGTGACGACAATAGAACACAGTCTGGCAAAGACTACATAACATCACAAGAGAGATAGATGTGTATGAAATACAATTTTCATCAGTGAAAACAATATATGTAACCATGCAATCTGAAAGTGGTGATATTACATTTGAACTGAAAATAACAGTTGTCATCCCTGCTGCTTTTGTAAACTTTACATGTATCTTTTATTATTGAACATATTCAATTAATCACACAAGCTGGAGGCTTTAATGACAACTGGTCTCCACTATATTGCAGACAAATCTAAAAATTTCTACTGTACAGGTTTTCAGCACATGTACACACAAGTCTAGCTTACCTGTTCAACAAGTTTGGCATCTTCACTGTCGACAGAATTAGTTGCTGTGGAAACCCATTTTTGGCACTTTCTCATAACTTCATGAATATCTCTCCTGAAATAACGAATTTTGACGAAAAGATAAACAACCAGGTCTAAACTAAACACACTACTGATCGATCATATACATATAGTGTAGCGGATATAATCAGAACAATTTCCGTGTTTTATGCCTTGGAACTGTGCATGTATGGATTTATTGCTGTAGACTTCAAAGAGGTTGCAGATTGTCATAACAGACAGGTTAATGCAAGTTAGCTCACTTGGACTTGTGTATTAGGCAGGTTTATATGCTGATCCATTGCATGCTATATACTGTATGTGAGGTACTTTATATACGTCTTATATTTCCATTGTCTCATATTTCTTAAAGTGATTGTTAACTAAACTGTATAATACTGATATTGTTGTTGTTATTTTACAATAAATATTGTATATAACTAAAATTTCTGATTGTTTTTTTTTGTTTGGCTTCTACTGTAACAATATATTTTAGGCATTCCACATCTACATATCCTTTTTTCCACTGTATTTACATGTATTAGTTTTTATGTATCTGGCCCATATTTCTGTGCCATATGAAATTTATAGTTTTAAGGCCACTAACAATTTTTAAATAATTTCAAATTTATACTGTTGAGATTATTGATCTCTACAATGGAGAAAATTTGATAAAAATTTTTGAAACTAAATAGCTGCTGTTTGGACTGACCTTGTTGCTATAAACATGTAGAAATTTGTATCAGAGAAACATGAATCCTACCTCACATGATGATGTCCTTCATTCCGATCATCAGTTTTCTGAGTTTGACCAATGTAGTCTATGGTCATGCCCACTTCATTGAGCCAATCATCTAGAAGTAGACTGAATCGGGACCATTCGTTGTCATTTATTACAGCACTTCCGTTGACATGTGAAATGAGCTTTCCTGACCAGGTCTCAAATACGTTGAGTAGATGTATGATACCCTGGGCAGCTCCTAAAGGCAAAAACAAAATAAACCCAAGACATCATTAACCCTTATTATACCTAGAACTATCTTATATTTAAAAATAAATCAAAACACTTGCTTTGGTTTGTTAGTTTCTTTGATTGGGGTTTAACGTCGTATTCAAGGGTATTTCACTTAGATGACGAGAGATTGTCCACTTCACACTGTTCTTTGCCTAATTCAATGGAAAACTGAGAAGAAACCTTTTGTGACTCACTTAATCCCATCAGAAGTACTCTATCAATGTTGGAGTTATTATTTCAAATCTGTTCATGTCATCTGTATATACTTTTACCATCATTATGTAATATAATGTTGCCAAAGAAACCAGAAATTCTACTGGAATGGCCTCATTTTAAATAGGAATGTAGTGTAGTGCAATGCCAATGTGTTGAAAACCCTTTGTCAAGCGGTATTGTTTGTATGTCTATACGCGGACAGACAGACGGACATCATGACAACAATATCCCTACGGCATAATATACAGAAACATAAATTTGCCTGCACTTAACTTGGGTGGAAGCCAAGATTAATACACGTATGAATGTCACGTTACACTGAGCTACAAAAATCTCACATTGTCATGTTGTTGTTGTTGTTCTGAAGCTGTAGTCTCCAGCCAAACTACAGGTAAATATGTACTGCACAAGGAAAGACTACATACGACACAGGATTTTAAACAATAAACTCTTAATTTAATGTGAGAGGGATGCTGTAAACACTACGGTGTCTTAAATCACCACCAATACTGGGAATACTTTATCTCAATCTACAACGAATGTGTGTTTAATGGTGAAGGGCAGTACTTTCTGAGTGTGAATATGCCGTCTTTATAACCAATGATTAGAGAAACATTCAACCAGAGCAAAACACTTCACATGAAATGGTTCGTTGGTGTGGCTATTGACTTATATAAGCGTAATACATTTGATCACAATTAGTCCCTAAATCATATAGCAACAGCCGTTCATATGATTGGGTCCACCTTCAATCACGCTGAAGGAATTTTTAGCATGTAGGAAAAGTAACCAGTAAACAGCAGGTGGTTTCTCTGGGGTTTCCCTCACCATGTAGTATAATCTCATAATAAAAAAAAACTTATGTACAATATGAGCCAGCAACAGCAAGATCAAGATCTACATCATAATTTTAGTTACACAGCATCAATTCATTGATAAATTAGTTTGGGTTTATTAACTGTAAGACTGTAATGATGCTAGAGCAATAGCCTGAATAACACAGCCACAAAATGTGTAGAACTTGGCACTGCATGTGGTAGTCATTGGAAATTCATGTTTTTTCTATAAATAATCAAATACAATATTATGTGAGGCTTCAGAAATGTTGACAAGAGGGCATAGCAGGGAGTACATGTAATCAAACTCATACATCTTCATGCACTGATACACTGTCTCACAAACAAGAGTAAATTTACGACATCAAGGGGATTCAATAATTCAGTTAACTTTAAAGTCATTATCAAAATAGCCATACTTCACAATGGTTTTAAAACAGAAATATTGAATCACCATGCATCCATGTGTATCTCTATTCATGATAAGTTTACGTTACTTTGTAAAAACCAGTTCAACTCACCATTTTCTCCCGTCAAGCGAACAAAATACTGGTTAATTAACTCATCAACCTCCTGAAACAAACAAAATCCTCAAATATAGTATGACTAATCACAATAAAATCTCCATGAAGCTATGCAGCACAAAACTGTTTAAAATTGCAATAATGTAGGCACATGTATGATGACATCTTCAACAGGTGTGCAGAGACAAGGAGAGCTTTCAGGTTTGTGTGTATTAAAAGTCACATTAGCTGGCTAAAGTCATTGTGGTGTTGGGTTTTCAAGTTTTATCCTGGTTTTCCATCGTATTTAAGTGAGGCAGAGTAAAAAGGGGACAATCCATTATAATATAAGTGAAGTAATCTTGAGTAGGATGTTAAAACTCATCCAAAAAAATACATTACAGGCCATCCTGTGCTATAGAAGCCAATGGCAAAATCACTATTAATGCAGCAGTGACAATGTAAGAGATGGAGTTGTACAGACCTGGTTGAGACTCATCATTGCATCAAGTTCAGGATGGTTTGTTCCGTCTACAGCACGATGTCGACCAAAACATTTGATAGCGCTGTCTGTCCAGCTCTCCACGTGTCGACGAATAAATATCAGCTCTTCCTCACTACTGAGAAAAGTTTCTCCAGTCAAGCTCTCTGTTACATGGGTTAATACCTGAAACAGATTTGATTGCTTTATTAGGGGCGTTTACATCACTTACATGATGACATGACAGTACAAAAGATGGAGAAAATCACCCCAGGCAGCTCTTATCATCAAACAAACTTTGTGTGGTTCCTTCAATCTGAGAGCACCAGGAGATTTCAAGAACTAAAGAACCTGGCTTTCCAGAAACTTCAGTTTGTTTGTTTGGTTGATTAAGGTTTAACGTCATACTCTAGAGTATTTCACTTATATGATGACAGATTATTGACTTCACTGTTCCTTGCCTAATTACGGTGGAAAACCTGGAAGAAACCTTGTAAATACCACTTCTGAGATTGCTGGAGCCATATCGTCTGACTCACTCATATACCTGAGGGTCGACTGATGGACCCCTGTGAACAGTATATTGGAGTAGGCTTAAGTAAGCACACTCATTTACCAGTAAGTCCCAGGCTGTGGGCCAGACACTTCAGTAGTGAAAGAGTTTCTCTAAAAATTTGTTTGAATGTATAAGATATTCAGACTTGCTTCATTCATATCACAGAGTACAGGTTGAATGGGTGGAGTAAACCACCTCCACAAACAAATATACCGGCGAGCAAAACGTCATAATGAATCTGGTAAAAGTAGCACTAACATGTTCCCTATTCCTCAAATAAGACCAGGATATTCGAAGCTCTGCTTACCACACACCAATGCTACCCATGACGTATAATGCTATAGAGACACCTTGTATGGAAGTAAGATTCTCTGTGTTCGGTCTTCAAGCTTTACACACACACTCTGACATGGCAGGGTGCCATCACAACGAATGAGGGGAACCACCCAGACCCTACCCATTACAGACACAGGACAATTACAAACAGATTTGGTTCGTGTTACATCTTACATGTCCGTGTAGCTCTGATAGCACCAGGACAACTGAGAGGTGAGTTAGGCAATGAAGTCATCAATGACCTGCATTTGTACAGGTATAACATATTCAGTTACAACTGTTAGTAAATGTGCAGCAAGATAAAAGAATCTGACGTCAAAATTCATATACAAAACAACAACAACAAAAGGTGTAGTTTCGGATAGATTAGGGGGAAAAAAACAAAACAATTAATACATTAAAACTGTTGACAAAACATAACAGACATGTTATTCAATTATGTCAACTCTGAAATTAAAATGTGTCATTCAAACAATCTTTTGCTTCTAATTTTTTAAAATTAATATTTAAGTCTTTTGACCTTTGGTGCATGTACATGTATATTGTTCACTTAAAATAAATACACTCCTCAGGGGTGGAAATATGTACACATTTGCAGGACACTTCCTGTAAAACTTGAGATTGTCCTGTACAGTTTCACAGAATATTAACATGGTGGACAAAATTGGAAAAATGTGTGACAAAATATTTATAGCATTTCCACCCTTGCTCCTCAATAGTTCACAAAGAAGGAGATAAACAATGTAATGGCATACATTAATGAATTGATGAGGTTCATGGGTAAACTTTCAGTCTTCTGGTACTAATTAATTAGTTATGTACAGTAGTATTATGTGCCATGGAACTGATGACTTGATGAAAGTGTATTAAAACTTAACACAGCCACATCATCTCAACCATCAAATATGCAGGGTCTTGCTGTGTTGGAAAATTAATATTCCTCCAGTACAAAGTAAATACAGTATGTCTATCCTTGGAACCAACTGGCATTAAGTATCTTTTAAGAGACTTCATTGGATGATTGGTTGATTGATTTATTGATTAGACATTATTTATTGATTGATTGTTTTTTGATTGATTGACACTCATGGTTACTTGATTTTTGTAAGTTACATGTAGTTTGTTTGTTTGGGTGGGCTTTGATACATCACCATACAGGTGTACTGATGGCTGTTTCACTCACATGGCAGCGAACCAGTCTATTGGATGAAGGAAATCAACCTTTGAGTCACTGCTTACACACAGAGAAAAGACATAACACAGAGACATCACAAACAAAACAGCTTCCTGGTGTTGTGAGAGCAACTGTGCACCAGGAAGCTCACTCCTACCCCCTGCTTTTTGCCACACAAACACAACCATACAATATGAAGCTCTTTGTTTGGCTATAAACTAACTGTTCTTCCAGTGGTAAGTACGACAATGCTGGAAATCTACTGCCCTTAAAAAGAGGGGCACAGTCTTGATCTTCAATGGTGTGGATGCATTAAAATAAAAAAATTTTAAACAACGAATTTTTGTTGTGTATACATGTATCAAGAGAGGAATCAAACCACTCTGTTCTCTAAATTATTATAGTGTTTTCATTATATTGGAATAACACTTTGTTTAATTCAAACAGATTGTAGCTCAGGCAATTTTACAGGTTAAAACCCATCTTGGAATCTAACCCACGACCTCTCAGAGTCAGGCATGGAATCGCCTGCAGTAAATGTCAGTCAACTAGACCACTCAGCCTTCTACAACACAGACAGTGAGTCAGCTGGAGTGTAGGTAGCGAACATGAACTTCTCCTCTGATAACAGAGTGGCACAGCTCCCAAAGATGAAAGCAATGAATGACTTTTGTGTCTTTTAGAAAGTTAATATTAAGAGCGTTTTTGTTTTTTGGGGATACGCTTACTTAGTTTGAACAGATTCTAGTTCGCATAATTTTGCAATTTGACACTCATCACCCCAGAATCTGTTCAAACTCAGAAAGTGTTGTCCCAAATATTCACTTTCTAAAATACACAAAATTCATTTAAATCCTTATAGATGGTTTTATTAGAAAGTTTATAATTCAATCATATCACATGATACAACCACAGGCTTAATAATAACTGGCACATGACAAATTTTAGTAAAGAAAGTTGTACTTTGGATTTGTTACTTGTTATGGGGATGTAAACGAATAATCAAATAAAGGACAATTTTGAGACCACGATGACTGAACCACACCACAAACCTGTTGGTCTAATCCTAAGAATTTGGGTAAAACCTTAAAATTGAAATAAAAAGAAATACATTCCATGCATACCATGCAAATAGAGACATAAATCATGCAAAGGATAATTAGCAGTACTGTTAGAGTCTACAGTAGTGAGTACGGCCAAGTTCTACAGTAGTGACAAACTCTACAATAGTCTAAGAGTCTACAGTAGTGTCAAAATATTGTTAGAATCTACAAAAAGTGCCAGAGTCTACAGTAGTCTCAGAGTAGTGTCAAAGTCTACAGTAGTCTCAAAGTAGTGTCAAAGTCTATAGTAGTTCATCCTGAAGTAGTGTCAGTCTACAGATGTGCTAAGATCAGGCTTAAATTTGAAAGGTCACAGAGAAAGTCAATTGTGACGTGACGTTGTACAACAATGGTTTAAAGTTAATACACTTTTGAACAACCAGGCCCAGTAGTTCAGAGTAGGGTCAGAGTCTACATTGGTCTCAGAGTCTACAGTAGTTCAGAGTCTACAGTAGTCTCAGAGTAGGGTCAGAGTCTACATTGGTCTCAGAGTAGGGTCAGAGTCTCCAGTGGTCTCACATTAGGGTCAGAGTCTACAGTGGTCTCAGAATAGGGTCAGAGTCTACATTGGTCTCAGATTAGGGTCAGAGTCTACAGTGGTCTCAGATTAGGGTCAGAGTCTCCAGTGGTCTCAGATTAGGGTCAGAGTCTCCAGTGGTCTCAGATTAGGGTCGGAGTCTACAGTGGTCTCAGATTAGGGTCAGAGTCTCCAGTGGTCTCAGATTAGGGTCAGAGTCTACAGTGGTCTCAGATTAGGGTCAGAGTCT
>JAVFBW010156888.1:0-11891 GCA_034783835.1 Mopalia ciliata
TTTAGTTTAAGTCTGATATTATTAAAATGTGCATTATTGTCCACATCATTTATAATCTATTGAATTAGGCCAAATTTATTTATTGCTCACAAAATGGGATAGAGCAAGCCCCTTGAGGTTTTATTCCCACCTATTATATATTTGTTTAATTATGTTTGTATACCATCATATTATTAATGTTTATGGCGAATAAATCAAATCGATTTTTAGACATATCGTTAGATCACAATAAAAAAATAGTTATATAGCGGTCTTTTTTGTCGTCACTGTTTAGTCTTAATATAAGTATTAAACATCAGATACCTCCCTGATGATCTCTTTCAGTCTAATTTTGTGCAATGAAATCGTTGTTCTAGGTAGACGGTCTTTACTGCTGGCCATTTGATTCCTCACTCTTTAGGAGTTGTTACTTCGATTCCTGTGTTCCACGCTTGTGGCTTAATTGTTAGCTTATGCGCTTATACTTATCCTACTTAGATGCACCGTTCACGTGCTCGAGTCCGGCGCAATGCTACTCTGTCAATAGCTGGGTTGTTTTTTTTAATATATATTTTTCTCCCAGTTTTCCATCGTAATTCGACAAGGAACAGTGGGAAGTGGACAACCTGTCGTCATAAAAGGGAAATATCATTGAGTACGACTTTAAACCCCAAAATGAAAACAAGAAAAAACTCAATTACGGCATGCATCTCACTCTGCACATTTTCTCAATTTGCATATGTTATCACAAAATAACATAAGTATCTTGAGCACAACGTAATTCCACATATTTAATAAAATTCCTGTCCTCCTAGAACTCTGTGACTAAATGCTCCAAGGAGCTGCAAGGTATTGTATTGCAAAATAATCAGGTTATCTCTGACCAATACAATTGTGTGAATAGGCCCTAAGAAACAAAGCACACTTTAATCACTAATATGTATGACATATTTATCTTTTATTCATTTCTGGGTTTTTTTTGTAAGCTTACATTTAAAATAAATATGTAATAGAAATGAAAGGTTAAATGAGGGACAACTACAAATAATGGTGAGGTACCTGTAACCTGTCCTAAGATAGACCATTATTGTTTACGAGTTCTACGTCAGAAACTGGGGGTGCATGTGTCTACCAAGTTCCATAAAGATCCACTAAATAGATTTCGGAATCTGTTCCGGAAACGGATTGGAAATACAGACAAAAATGGACGGTGATACTATATAGTATGAGCTATTTTCATCAGGCCTACAATGCTGTTCTGATTGGTAACGTCTCCATATTGGACAGCAGGTATGTAAATCTATACTAGTCTGATCCGAACTAAACACATCTTTTTTTATAGGCGACATTGAGCCTTGTTGAATACTGTGCGGTTTCAGTAAGCCTGTGAAAACCATTGGTAACACTACAGTAGAATTGTCTATTGCTAAATATAAACAAAATCAGACAGGGTATCATATCGTTAATACTACACAGGTTCCTGGCCTAACATCATCAACAAATTTTCCAGAATGACTGACATCAGGAGGAGCAAATTACATAATAGCAACGTTCTATGGACTCCAACTATTGATTTTTTATTGTCATTCATACGGTAACTGTTTGTTGTTTTCCTCATAAAATGACTAAATAATGTGACAAAGTGTTACATAATTATTATATTTGTTATGTGTTAGTTTATTGCTTATTATTTACAAGGGTGTAAATCAATAAAAATGGTATTTTGTTTCTTATACGTCATTATCTCGTCGTTTTTTATTCACCTTTTGCCCCATCCAATCTGAAAGGTAAAATAACAGTTCGAATTCAAGGTGTTTTGGCGACACTCTTGTGGCTTCTGTCTTTCGCTTAATCGAGATGGAATGGGTTGTGTTTAATGACGGAAAAGCTACAAGTGTTAAGTTGTATGTTTAAATATTCTCTCGATCTGACAAACTTCTAACACATTTAATACAAAGCTAATGCAACGTGTGTTTTTAAAATTCACACCAATGTTTGTGGTAATCGAATTACCAATGCTTTAAACTAATTGATTCCTGCATTCCCAAAGATGTCAAATATGTTGATTCAAACATCATTGATATTGTGGACGATTACAAAACGTGTAGGCAAATGATTTACCCGGACTGATAAAAACACACTCCAAAATGGCTGGTTTTCGATGAGGTGAAGTTGTTGTGCGAAATCTTGTTTCTCCAAGCGCCGGCTAACGCTAGATTTATAGTCAATGAGCTGGACGAGTTTATGTATTTGGTTTAGGTTCTGTAGACCGTAAACCGCCATGTATTATATAGATTTTTTTATAATAAACAATTGGTTCAAAATGTAATATTGTTTCTTACTGTATATCATTTCCATCCCTTCCAAAACTGCGATACACCAATCCTAGGATTTCACTCCACGTGGGGGTGGCTTTATCGCCGATTAATCCTTTACACTATGTGGGCTAGATAAATTATTGATACGATGATACATGGGGATATCATTAACAAAGCATGTTTATATTTTGAGCATCTGAACGCATTGGTTTAAACACATTTCGATAATAATTAACCTAATCTCGTGCTTTCTACAAAAGTTTTGATTCCGCCAGACTCCATGGAGAACCTGAGGGGCTTATGTCCAGGTTACCATACCAGGGCAATCGGCGCCAGGACAAGCGTTATGACATGGCTTGTTCAGTATATATATAACAAAAAACACGACGACTATAGCTGCGTACATTGCAAACAATGAATTTGGTTGATATCAAATTTTAAGGATGATATGTAAAACTGAGATGTACAGACAATAAACAATATCTTAATAATTAAGCTGATAACATAACACAATTGTATGGATTTCCACAAGCTGAGAAAGGTGCTAGTATCTGCACTGAAACGTTGTCCGATAATAAACATAAAAGTTGAAATCCATATAATTGTGTTATGTTACTGCTACTGTTTCTAAATGCCACTAAAACAAGTTAATTAAGCTGATGTATATTATTTCAGTTAATCTTAAATTTACAATACCCTTCCTCAAAATTAACTTTGGCTGGTCAGTGCGTCGACACAATTTTCTCCTTTGAATATATTTTTTCTCTAAAGCTTTGTTTCCTTGTTGCTATTTTATTCTCTCAAACCTGCAAATGTCCGGGTGATGTGTAAAATGTTACAATTCATCCCTTCTATATATGTACTTCATGTCAAGCCAGCATTTCTGGACAATACGTTCCCGCGACTTACTTTAAACAATTAGATAAATAATCGCATCTGTTCTGTGTTTTTAATTTCTCTTTTAGCCGTTTGTCACAAATATAAGTTTTTCCAGGATTAGATTTATTTTTTTAAACTTCATCCAGCTTTTACCCCATTTCCGTGTCTCTCAGTGGTGCACTGATACTGGCCCCCACCGTGTACAATTAAGAGTTCGTGACCATTGACGCTATGCCTGTATTAGTATAGACGACTAGCCTAGAGCATGTCATGCCACTTGGTATAGGCTTTCCATTTGGAAACTTGCGTAATACGTTACTGATGTGGAACCATTGTCTTCTTAGTCGTGTCAAACGTACAATATCGTTGGATATAATCCACTACATGCCATTATTGAGTAATCTTCAAAGCTTTCAAGAAATTGGCTATTGTGTTGACAAGTAAATGAGGGACATGATCAAGCACCAGCGTGACGGATGGGAGTCTGTGGTGTGTGCTTCTCTGGAATACTCGTGAAACTGATCCGGTTTTATTCCGATCACGTTACATGCATAGATACTTAAACGACGAAAAGAAGTATTACCTTCATAAAATAAAGTGTAATCTGCAATCAATATAACTTCCATATAAAGTGGTTGTTTTGTTAGAAATGTCCGGATATTAACGAGAAAAGACAATCAGAGAAAGTCTTGTTCAAAGCAATCCATCGAAATCCATCTGCTTATTGTGAATAATTGCCTATTTGTTACATATATTATTCAATTGTATTGACAAGCACTATGAGACCAAACATATAATAAAGTCTATTAAAAGTTTTTTAAGGATATTCCTGACCACACTTTTGTGTTCTAGAAATATATGTTCATCTTGTTTTTAAATTCAATAAATGAAAGTTTTGTTTCATAATATTCATTAAATAATTAAACCTAATAAATATCGGATCTTATTCTTTAACATTGATAATTCCTAAAAATGTATGTCTGCATTCTACTTTTAATGTATGCAAGACCATCAAGACTTCAATCTACACTAGGTAACTGATCCATTGTTTGACTTGTGGCGGATGGTTGGAGGGAGCTTCATGTTGCCTTGGTGTTGTCAGAGTTGAGAGGAAACCGACCAGTTTGTGGTGTCTGTATAGTGTCCTGCATTTGTCCCGTGATGTCTTAGTTTGTTGCCAGTGGTGTCCAGTGCGGTTTCCTTTACCCATTGAGTGGTAAGTTGTCATTTGGATGAAATACCCTCGAGTACGACGTTAAACTCCTCTCAAACAAACAACTTTACTTTTTTGTAGATAGTATGTTGTTGATGCACGATATAACGACCCTATGTATAACAAACAGTTCACTATGACAATTTACCCATAATTTTGTGCATGATATTTTAGCCGAATAATTTTGAACAAGTGGTCTAAGGGGCGTGGTGCTGCTTGTGTGTTCAGGGTGTTCTCGAACGATATCATACCGCCAGATCAGTAAAGGCAACCGTCAAAACCACTGGTAACATTAAAGGACAAGACAAGACAAGAAGAAAATAATACAAATATATCACCAACAAACCGTTTTCGTTTTGTCCTTAAGTTGTCAGAGCACCAGTGTAAACAAAAACTTCTCCAAACGGCATCCAGATATTAAGCTGTATTCGCCGTATTATTCAGGCTCAAACCCGTAAAACCAAACGTTATCCTTTGCTTTACGTTTTCGGTTGATTAGGTGACGCTTATGTCAGCAGAGAGAGGAAGGTTGAGTTACTGTGGGATTTACACAGTTGCCTTTCACATCTTATCTATGAAACAAATTACACAAAAGAAAATATCTACATAATGGTATAAAAAAAATATACATATAAATCATTTTCAGCTCTGAAAACGTGTTACGAGATTAAATATGGCAAGTGCAATTCGACTTACTTCATCCATCATCTCCACTTAGACGTCATTGTTTGTACACAACATTCAACAAGAATAAACTTTAATTATTACCCCATCTATCACAAGTGGCCTGGGACGAAGCCATATTGCTTCCCTGACATTAAGGTTATAGAACTGCTGAATTGTTTATTTGGATGACGAACTGAGTATGTATGCTTATGTTCGCTGAAACAACATATATCATCGCAAAACGTCAATAAAGGTCTGTTTGAACGCTGTAGAAGGATTTAAATTGCATCATGCTATTATAAATCTATCCGTCAGAACTGAGATTCATCGATCAATTGGTGCAAAATCCTTAATGTGGCTCGTCTGACTGACCCAGCTGCTCTTACCTCTATCATCAATTGTTGTAGCTGGCTCCCATTCTGTATATCAGGTGTGATTGATTATAAAGGTACTATGTAAATTGTATCGTTGGGTTGTTCAAAAGTGTCGTGACTTCAATGAATTGGGCTCAAACGGTTCAGTGTATCAGAGTCCTGAACCACCTTCGAGATAAAGCTCACAAGTTTAAATATAATAGACAAACTCGGAGTGTCTCCATCAATCGGAGTGGACTCAAGCGGAATCCTCGTGGTTGACCTCGTGGTTTACCACCGTAAAGGTCGAGTGAGAAGTCGACAAAGGTGTCGTCATATAAGTTAAAATACCCTTAAATACGATACCAAACCACAATCAAACTAATGGTGCCCAATTGTGTTTATGTTCTGGCTTTGTAATTATCCAGGATATAAACATTCCCTCAAATGTTGTATAATATAGCAATGGTGTTATAAGTGCGTCAATTGAGAATCGCTTGGATTATAATGGACAGAACTAACTATTATACAAGTCAAATACAACATACATGTAAATGTACATATTTCCATTAAAGTAAAACCATGAAATTAACTGGAATTTCGGTTTTGGATATACACCGATCGGTGCTAGGGGTCCAGTGATTGTATTGCAGTCAGTTTGTTGAAAAAGTTCTTTGTTACTACTGTCGTACGTCAGTCGACTAGCAGCTCTTTGAAGCCAAAAAAGCATGTTGACTGTAGTCGTAGTCCTGTGAGACATTTAGTGTGACACAACATTTCACAAACAATAAAGGCAAACCGTAGAAAAGTCTTCTGACGGCGAGAGGTCATCACATAATGAATTAATTGTTTTGACTATAATGTTTCCATTCCCACCTCATAGTTAATTGTGCTTTTTTTATTATTTTTTGTCTTCTGCGTAGAGTGGGCAATGTTCCGGTGAGATTCCTGCAGCTCTTGTTCTTTCACAGCTAATGAAAAACACTAAGTCGATCTGTGTTCCGTGCAAGGGCTTAACCCTTTGATGCATGAAGTATGACCAGAGGGTTCCACAAAGCTGAAATTTGGTACACGATGTCGTTTTGTATTCATATGGCGGGTAAAACAGATGTTTCGGAGGAAGGCCCCATAGTTCAGAAGGGTCATATTGTCCAATATATTGGACATTATGCATGCATGTATATAAAAAGTGGCAGATAACGAGAAAAAAATTGTGTCAAAGCTTGTTTTATTTTGATGCCCTAGGATGTTAACATGTATATTTTTCTCTCCTTATTAAGTCAGATTAGACTCTAGACACATTTTTAACGAATATATTTTCGGACATAGTTACTGATCATGGGATCCATAAAAAAAATTATTATCACCATCATCTTTGCTGATGACACAGAGATACATTTGCCGCAACAAGGACAACCTTGTTATCATACCATTGACATATGAGAAAGAGGTCATCCTGTACTAATCGAAAATCATATGTTCCTTGTCCCTTCTTTTTGGTGTCCTTTTAAAAGAGGAACGGACAGCTTCGTGTTCCGTTGGCCAGCAGCTTCTAGAGAGGCGAAGTAGTTGTAAAAGAACACATATGATCCATCGGCTTGGCTTGTTGTCAGGTTGAAAACAGTCTCTCCTGTTTTCCCAACAAATCTAAGCTTACCCTCGCCCAAGTTTAGGACAGCATTGTCCCCTGCAAAGTAAAATCGG
The DNA here is from genome assembly GCA_034783835.1 of Mopalia ciliata. Taxonomy (NCBI): domain Eukaryota; kingdom Metazoa; phylum Mollusca; class Polyplacophora; order Chitonida; family Mopaliidae; genus Mopalia; species Mopalia ciliata. Next base: position 7,113 of record JAVFBW010156888.1, read on the forward strand.
CGGACATATCCATATTGGCCTGCTTGTACCCAAACTTTGTACCCCCATTCCCTTAGTTTTTTCATCATGTAGATGTTCAGACTATGTCGACCATTGAATGGAATAATTTGTTAAGCCACAGGCACAAATAACTCTGGGTCAGCACACGCCTGGAAATTTCCACCAATGATTTCTAGAAGGGGTCTAACTTTATCGTTCACCCTGTTTTCTCATCAATTCGTTATCATTAGCATGGAACACTGACTAGATATCTTCAAGTCTGTTTACGGTCATTGTGCCTGCAGCGATTGGCTGCCTGGTGTTAGTGGACCAATACATACGGCGGTTTAGAAAGACAACAATACTCATATAGAAACAAATTCCAACAAGTATTCTTATTTCCTGTTTTTATATATGCTTGGGGCGAGGTATTCCAATCTGTCGCATGTATCTATTACTTTCCAGCGTCAGTAGCTCAAATGCCTCCTCACTAAATTGGAACATGAACTTTTCCAGTGGAGTCCTGGCTTCTGCAGCTGGAGTCCCGGGAGTCAGATTGTTCTCTACGTTTACGTGGTTTGGAAGATCCTTCTTGACCCAATGCCATGTCCGCATCACCAGTCACAGTACAATTGTACACAATGAATAGTTCTAAAAGCAAATATGCATATATGCATAATTCAGCTAATAGTTTCGTGTGTATTATATATCAGTTGCGAATGAGGCGTGTCAAAATCCAAGAGAAGTATAATTTACATGTACAAGATATAATTACTTCTTTCCTTTCGGTTGTGGTCCATTATTGTTATCGTCTATAGCCCCATCATCATCATCATCGCCCTCGTCTTCACCATCTTCTTCGTATTCTTCGTCATTTTGATGCAACTTCATCATCAGACAGATTTTCGTCTTCGCTTCCACTTGGGATGTCATCCATCAATACTCGGACCGCTTCATCGACAGACATGTACTGAGACCCCCGCCTACAACTGATGTTTACAATCGCTATCTTCATATGGGCGAAACTTGACTCCCCATATCCATGACTCCCCATATCCATGGCTCCCCATATCTTAAAAAAGCTAGTTTTAGCACATCATCCCACATACATAGTGTACAAAATATTGGACATATGACAAAAACAAGACTATATAAATACAGAAAGCACACACACTTATCTAAAGTACCTAAAAGAACTCAGCATAGTTGCATGCATTATTTCATTATAAAAGTTCTGACAGATAGATGCGCTTTAATTGCAAAATTTACATATCTGTGGTGGACATACCTCTTCCACAGGGGGGCTGTCATCTTCTTTCCATCAAAAGTCATGTGACCTGCTGTAGTGCCATCTACTGAGTATTCTCTATCTTTATCTGTCCAGGAAACTGCACGTTATGTGATTTTAGGGTATGGGTTAGGTATAATACTTGTTAAAGGCTGATGACAATGTCCAGTAAATTGGACAGTCCTGTTATTCATTGTCAAACATAAAGAGGATGGTTGGCATCAGCTGTTTTGTGACACGTCGTCGTATTAGCGAGACAAGCTGCTTGTATAATGAATTTGGTACACAAATGTTTTTTTTGTATTTCAGAAACATAGCGTGTTCTTCGTCACTTCTTTTATTTTACCATCATGGCGTCTGCTGTCACATAAAGAAACATGTCAATGTACACACACTATGATTAAAGGAGTAACACTATTCTTAGCTAAACAGTCTCATTGATAAAATACTTACAGAAACCAATGTCTTAAAGTACTGATCAAAACATTCTATCCTTCTTTCTATCCGACTCTTACACATTGACGGCCGATATAATTTGCCATTCTCGCTGTTTGTAGTTATACAGGTGACGTCCTTTACAAATGAAAAAAGAAGAAAGTTTGAATGAATTCAGTGATACGGCTAGACAAAGTGCAATTTTATTTATTGTTTAATAACAAATAACCTTAGAAATGAGTAGCTACTTCTTTGTTGTTTGTTTGTTGGTTTTTGTTTTTTTTTGTTTTTTTTTTTTTTGCTTCCTACAATTTGGACTTATTTGATTTTATATACGAGATGATTTTTTCCCCAGCCCACTTGTTTGGCGAAATAGTAGGCCCCTAAGACAACAACAACACAATTGTCTCCCGAGATATCAGCGGGAGATTAAGATCAACATGAGTTCTAGCCAATTGGGAACAAAAGTCAAAAGTAAACTTTTCGGTAGAAAGCCATGCCGATGGTATCAATAATTTAAGGAGACACAACATAAAATAATACACAGACAAATAAAATTTAAAGATTAAACGAATATCGTTCGATCGGAATTAATGTGCTGATTATATTATGTAGAATGAGCACATCATAAAGGTGAATGTCCGGTTGTATTGTAACAGACACCTCGGCGTCACTTGAAATAGTTCACACTCATATATTACCTATCAAAAAAGAAACGAACCAGTGAAATGTCAGAAGAAAGAGTTGACTTTCAACAAATATATCCTATCTTGTGTACAATGGACATGGATGATTATGGCTCTGGAAATAGACAACATGGACACACACAATAACGTAAAATAACACAAAACATGCCCAGACTAAACATTGCGAATCAAAACATTGCAATTGGCACCCCCAGTTAGGTTAATTGTAGAAGAAAGTCGCACAGCACATGAACGTCAGGCAAAGCATTATTTTAAGTCTTTGATATAAATTTCGACAACTGCAGCAGAAGATTGTTACATGTGGCCTATCACTTGCGTCACCGAACTACCACAGCAGCGAACATTGCTTGGCATGTACCTGGTTTGAGACAAATGTCTGCACTAACCATTCGGAACCGACCTCGCGAAGCTTTTTTACGGGATAGGAAACTCAATACGATCGCTCTGTTCTGCAACGCCTACATCGAAGTTCGCGTGTTCGCCGGTTCACGGATGAACATTACACGGATGCGTGCAAGGCAACCTGACAGCTGTTCGTTATCGGGATGAAATGCTGTGTCCTCACAAGCTTCCCGTTATGGATCGATAGAGAGAACTCTTCCAGCAATGGCAGTCCGCATACGGCACGTTTGACAGTTGAATATCTAGAGGATGATAACATCAATGTGTTGCCTTGTTCATCAAGATCGCCAGATCTCAACACTATTGAGCTTCTTTTAGACGATTTGGACAGACGTTTACGCCAGCGTAAACCAGCGCATCAGACGCCTTCGCAAATGTCCCAAGCACCGCATGAAGAATGGGTACCCGGGTTCAAAGACTCATTTAATCTATGAAAATGAGGTTTGGAGCAGTTAATGCATCTCTCGGTGGTCACACAACGTACTGACGTAAGCACCATCGTACGGCACTTTTCGGTGACGAATACGCCTCTGCTGCTGTCAGTCAATAGGGAGAACCTTACCACATGCTTGTGGCCACCATAACTGTGATACCCACTGCCCCGCCCCCCTCCCCCCCCCCCCTCCCTTCCAACAAATAAAAATTATTGAATTATCTGACTTTGTATTAAAGACATAATTATATTAATATTTCGCTAATGCGTTTCTTTTTTTATAGACAGACTATATTATTCAGAAAATAAGTCAATATCATCTCATGACAATACTATAATTAATGTGCTGGTTATATATTGTAGCACCAGGACTGGAAAATGGTGGCTACATTGAAAGTAATTCATTAAGGTACAAAAGGAGAAATTACAAGTCTTTTACCTGTCAGTCCTTTGTAACCATTTCTTGTGTTAGTAGCATTGCGTTGGATGTAGATTGAGATATATATTGTATCTGCTTACCTTCAAGGTTAACCCGTAGAGTGCCACGTCGGTGGCTTGCCAGAAACATGTGTTTTTATATAAATCTGTACAGTTTTGCTATGTGACCATCCGCTTTGACAATATTAAATACATAATAACCAAACTATAATTTACTTTAATTTACTGCCAACTGTATTTCGATTTTGACCACTCGCAAACAAATTGTCTATAGTTTTTCCTACATGTAAAACCATAAATTGTTTAAAAAAATTCGGTAACGTCGTTTAATTACGTTATTTAATACAATAACATTGATCTGCGATATAGTTTATTGGCAATTTAATGAATTTATTACCACAACGCTTATTCTGTCAAACAAACACAGATATCGATCTGTATGACTTTGTTTGACACGTTATAACTCGCTACGCGCCGGCTAAACGAATGACAGCAAAATCCAGATCTTCCAGCTGGTGTCAGCGAAGGGTGTATTTACCAGTGGATGAAATTATGTGTTTTTTATTTACCACTGCATGAAATTATGTGTTTTATCACAATGGAATATAGTTTCGAAAACGTCCAACAAATCACGTTTGTTTTCTGTTAATTTATTCTCATAAACAAATTTTAGAGTTATTAAAATAAAATTGTACTTTTTAAAAAATATATGGGGTATATTAAGAGCAGAAAGGACAAACATGTTTTATTTAAAAAAAAACTTTCTAGGTCATGACCTACATTTCGACGGTTAATTGGTTACGGGTTGCATTTGACACCCAGATGTATGGTGGTGGTATCAAATGATTTCGATGTCTTTAAGCGGGATTGTGGGCTTTATTCTGTCACCCTGTGACTTACCGTTTGTTAACTATCCATGTTTTAGAGCTCTTCTATCACGGAGGTAGTTTTTGTTGCTCACCAATCCGACTCAGTGGAGTCAACAAATGTTCGTTTGTCATCCACAAACTTTTGACACTATTTCGATTAGAAATGTAGCAAACCACAGTGTAAGCATACAATTTTAGTCATAAGTATCTCCTTTGCCATATTCATGC
>JAVFBW010156899.1:0-11891 GCA_034783835.1 Mopalia ciliata
TTTACGTAAAATTTTTGTTGTTTTTTTTTTTGGCTTAATGTTACTCTTACCCCCCCCCCCCCCCCTCGTCCCCAGGTTAAAATTAGCGATTTTTTTATTATTGCAGTGCATATTCAAAAACTTGACATAGTGATCTTTATCCCAGATAAGACTCAATAATTTTTGTTAATAAGATGACGTTAACTTCATTATTTACAAATGCGGTGTTTTGACGATCAACTAAATACCCGTGGCTACCTGTGCGCTGTACATTTACCAGTAACAACAGTTTCCTTGTATTGTATATTGAGAATCTTAGTTAGAATTAGTATTGGCTGTCCTGGCTGCAAATGTAAAAACTCTCATTTACGCCACATGTGGTTGACTGGTGTTAGTGTATTAAGAGATTTATCACATTTGACAAGGTCAACACTTGTCAAATTTATAGAAGAACTGGTATATTTTATAATAAATTTACATTAGTATTTGTAATACAAACATATAAAACTAAAAAATAGAAAGAAATTTCACTATTTTTACTAAATTTGTTTTAAAATGTTGGCCCTTCGACACTATACAGACAACTTAGACTATCAGGCAAAACAGAATAACCGTTTTTAGTTTCATATTGTGTTTTTGATGTAAAATTGAATAGTTGACGCAAATAGTGTAAAAGAAGTAGCAATTTAAAAGAGGTAGTAATATTTATTTCTATTAGTTTTAGATTTTTTTTCAGTAAAACGGTAAAATGTAAAAAAAAAAAATCTGTGTAGATAGGTTAAATTATCCCCAATAGAGTTTAATGAATGAACATTGTATTCTACTGTTTATAGGTTGTTTTTTCTTGCCAAACGGTTATCCAATCAAAACTTTTATACATAACGCCCTTTTCATATTTATCCACCTCGTTTTCCAGTACCATTTGCACACCAGCATTTTACAGCATGTAATTCATTGGTTTATTTAGGTTTGGAGTTGGGTCCCCGATTCTATCAGGCTTAATAATTGGTATTACGGATTCCTTCAATACCGTTGCCGATTATAATAAGGTATGTCAATTTGTTCGTTCAACAGTATATTTCTAAAAGGCGAACTGCAAAACATTATTTGACATCAAACCGCTGTAGGCATTTCCCTACATAAAGTGACTTATCAATGCTGTTATTTTTTAATTATATTTTAATTACATCCTTTATTTAAACTTTAGAAATTCAAAGTTGTGTTCAGAATGATAGGACTACCACTTCGACACCGTATAATAACAACTCCGACCGAAGACGGATAACTAAATGACAAATGATTAAACACTTCCGTTTATTGATCAATGAATTATTCTTATTTTGATTCGTTTAGTTAGAAAAGAGTGTATATAAATGATGATGAAGTGTCTAATCTGGGCATACTATTTTAATCAACATAATATTGGATTAAATTCGGCACAGTAGAATCTCTACTGAAACATTTTTGTTCAGTTATAACACCACAAAGAGTTGGCATCAGAAAGTGGATCAAAGGAATGTTTTTACTTGTACAAAATGTTTGTCCAAATATAGGTATATTGTGGGAAGAAATTGGCAAACTATTTATGACTTGATGAGTAATAATATTAATTAATATCAATATGACTAGACCTCTCATTAAGGCCAGTTATGTCCAGGTACATGCATACTCCGTTTAACTAGCAATATAGAAGGTTAATTGTCCACTGTTTAACGCATCCCGTTTTACAGCTTGGTTACTGTATATTTACTACATTTTCAGCCTTTTATGGGTGCGATACCATTGAGTCCGGTTTCACAATCTAACCAATAAATCAAGCAAACAATCAACCAACCAACCAAACTTGAACTAATTCAAATAAACATGAGTATAACGATTTACAAATCCCGACATAGTGTAACCGCTTCTCGCCTCGGAAACTATTTGTTGTCAAAAAAAATGATTTCTTGATGTATATTTTCAGCTAGTTGCCTTTATGATGGACAATCCCCAGCAGGCTTTTAATAGCCGAGCCTTGATGCAAGCCGTTGAGAAAACTTTAGCAAACATTCAGTGGATGAAGCAGAACGAAGATCTCATTTCTGATTGGTTAGACACACAGCTACGGGGACCATTGAAATAACTTGTTGCTTCAAAAAGTGGTTTTATGTCAGCCATGCACCATTGATGGAATGAGAGTGTGATAAACGTTTCCAGTGTTTGCGAATGTATGTCGAGCCCCTATTCAACGAATCAAAATGAGTTTTAGTTAAGACATATAATTAACGAAGCCAGAACCTGTGTGACGTGAAGGCCTACATAGTGTGGCTGAAAAGGATATGGAAATTGACAACAAAAGCTACAGCAAGTGGAAAACAAACAAGAATTGAACTGTGTCACACAACCATTTTATGCTTTATTATTTTAAAGTAGATTATATAATCTGTTTATGTGTAAATGTATTCATTTGAAAAACTATTGTTTCTTACATTTAAATCCATGAAATCGGTATTCAAAAATAATTGAATATCTTGTGTGAACGATCGACTATCATGTATAAATAATATTCAGATGAAAATCACTATGCGAGTAGACAAAAAACAACTGTATATACACTGTTTTTTTGATTGTCTTTCTGTATATACAAGTAATAATAACCAAGTGTTAATGGTAGCTTTTGTTATTATCAAATTCTACGGCTCTAATGTAGATGAATGACCCGATTTTAGCTGTTGAGGTATGTTTTCAACCAATCAGCAACGACGTGTTCGTTTGTTTGCAACCAGTCAATGTTACTGCGAGTACGTTGTAGTGCCTGTTGGAATGCTCGAGTTGCCGTTCCTTGGTCAGGGTGTGATTTCATAAACTCTTCCAACTGAAAAAAATCAATACATGCAATATTACTCAAATGAAGAAACAAATCACAGTGAGGCCAGCACAGCAGATGTATCACTTTTAATGTCTTATAACACAGCTTAATCTCTTGATTTTTTTTTTCAGTATTTGTTTGTATAGTGGATAAAATACAATGGTTGAGTAAAATCAGAAAATAGCACCGTTGTGGGACATATACATGGCACCATCCTGTGAAACATAAAAGTGTTCAACAGTATATGTTAAAATAGTTTTTGTTGACACCACTTGCCACTTGCCACTATCAATGGAAATGTGTAGGTGAAAAAGGTATAAACTTCTATCTGGTATAATCAAGATGAAATTGTAGTTTGACCTTACGGAGCACACGGTTTAGAGCTACAATTAGGTAGAATACATCGTGTACAGAGAAAACTAATTTTTTCGGAAAGTGTCCGATTATTATATTTTTTCAATATCCCGATAATTTTTGCCAAAAAAAACACTCACTTGAATGGCATCTAATTCTGTATTAAAACCGATAGTAACTCCAAGAATCAGCCTAGAAAATCTAAACAGACCACTTCCATATCTGAGAAAGAAAGAAGCGAATAAATTCATATTTACTTAAGCATTATCCTGTTGAATAAAAATTGAATTGGGACAACAAAATTCCACGAAAGATTTATCCAGTCAAAAGAATGAATTGGAGCCTTAGAAAAGCCTGGTTTCTTTCCAATAGGAAGTAATTATTATTCTGCATTTCATTTCAGTTTCAGTTTATTTATTCAGGAATCGGTTGTACAACCCTTCTCCTACATACATCATAGTATACATATTAAACTTATTCTGCATTTCATTTACCTGTCCCTCAGGTCATCCAAATGCAGATGTTAAAGTCATCCAACTTGATGTCACCCTCATGTTCCAGAGTTAGTCCCAATGCATTTGTGAGAACCATCCTAATAGATGTCACTCAACTATTCCTCGCTTGGTCTCGATTAAGTTGTAAAAAATGATCTTACCTCATGTCACCCACTTGTTCCTCAGTTCAAACCAACGTTTTTGTAAGAGTCATCCTACTTGGTGCCACTCACTTTTTCCTCAGTTCGTCCCAATGAAGAAGTAAAAATGATCTCGGTGAATGTCACCCACCTGTTCATCAGTGCGTCCAGTGAAGTTGTAAGACTCATCCTATTTAATGTCACCCACCTGTTCCTCAGTTCCTCCAAAATAAAGTTGTAAGACTCGTTCTACTCATGTCACCCATGTGTTCCTCAGTTCGTCCCGATGAAGTTGTAAAACTCATTCTACTTAATGTCACCCATATGTTCCTCTGTTTGTCCCCATGAAGTTGTATGACTTTAATACTTAATGTCACCCACCTGTTCCTCAGTTCGTCCCAAATAAAGTTGTAAAACTTATCCTACTTAATGTAGGATAACCTGTTCCTCAGTTCCTCCCAAATAAAGTTGTAAGACTCGTTCTACTTAATATCACCCATATGTACTTCAGTTCGTCCCACATAAACTTGTAAGACTCATCCTACTTAATGTACCCAGTTGTTCTTCAGTTCGTCCCACATAAAGTTGTAAGACTCATTCTACTTACTTATAATGTTTCTCTTTTCGTTCCAATGAAGTTATAAGAATCACCCCTATTGATGTCCCTCACCTGTTCCTGAGTTCGTCCCAATGGAGTTGTAAGAATCTCCAGGCTAAGAATCTGCCTACTGGATTAGCTGCAATCTGGGTAATGACAGTAGTAGTGTCCTGTGATCGAATCTCATCTGTGTCCAACGACCTATCCAGGTACCTGTATAAACCATAGAACATGTATTGTAGCTCGATATTAGCACATAAGGATAAAATTCCTGGAAAAAAATTCATCTTCCCACCAAATAAAATACACGTGGATTTTCAAAACGAACTGGAAGTACATCAAAAATTTTAGATTTTAAATGAGGGATATCATTCTGAAAACTAAACACAACAACATTGCCAATACTCAAACATTTTAAATGCGTTAACACTTTGTAAAATGCATTAAATTTGTTTGTTACCATACTGAATTTATATAACGTTTTAGTTAATATATGCGCGACATAAAATTGCTACAAATTTGAGCACACAAGTACGAATTTAGGACAATTTTCCAAGCCTGCAAAACGAGTTTCTTACAGCAAACCATCATTTAACCTAGATTTTCCGTTTTATATTAATCTATATACATCTAGTACACAGATATGATATCGATATTGTGCATATGGTCACATCATAAGCATTAAAACATTCTGTACTGATGGTGACTCGATCCATAAACTGAAAGGTTAAATCATTCATACATTCCATCTCTCTTGGAGCTGTAATAATAAAATATAGTTACTTTGACAGCCGATCAATGAAATAAACTGAACCCAGTACTGAAAGAAAAGGTTCAATCTGAGCAGCCAGTTGGTAATTTGACAGTACAACTGTCCTAATCATATGGTAACTGGTAATATGGCAGTACAGTTTGTCCTAGTATCTGATAACTGAAGTCACCAACGTAGTACTGAACAATATTTTAAAGTACTTAACATATCTGGACGATGCACGTTTAGTTTATACCTTCCTAGAATCCAGACGTCATCAGAACAGGCCAATGCCGAAAGCAATACTCCCTTCTCTGTGGCTATGTTAGACTCCTTATAAGCCTGATACACGTAATCCCAGTGTTGTTGATTACCATGGCGAATAACGGTACAGTATACAGTACCAGACGGCAATGACTCAACGCTGGAACAGAAACAAGTAGCAAGACCATTGTTTAGGCCATATTATGTATCTTATGAACATGTAAAAAAAACACACATCAACCAAAAACAAAACATAAACCTATCTCAACTTTGTCATCGCTAGAACCTTCTTCATTTGTCATCACCTATGCGGTTTAACCAAACAACGAATCTGGCACAATGGGACATAAACATATCTACACCTCGATTTAGTATCATTTGTGATTTGCTTAAACAACACGTGACCGAGTTACAACTTGTTCAAGCAATCAGAGGCCATGTTACAATTTGCTTAAGCAGCCAGTGACCGAGTCACAATTTGACATAGCAATTAGTGACCGAATTAGAATTAACTTTTATAAGCAGCCAGTGCCCGAATTACTAAACACCTCCGATTTTACCACATATACCAGACCCATCTTTGCTGGAGAATGTTTTTCAGAACTATTCAGGCGCGTCGATCTGCCAAATACCTAGCTTTATATTTTTTATTTGATATGGACTTTACAATGCAGAGATTCAGCCAGTTTGGAATAACCTTGGACTAGTGAACATCTCGGGAAATAAATGTAATTCAAGAGTTTTTGTGCTTGTGTATGTGATAGACTTTCATATTGCTGTTGGCTGGTGACGATCACGTGACATTAATTCAGGGTTTTGAGAGGCTGGTGGAAACAATAGAGCAGATGAGGGCTGATGGGTATTTCTCTTGATTAAGGGCTGATGGGTATCTCTCTTGATTGAGGGGTGATGGGTATCTCTCTTAGTCGCAGATTCAAATTCCTGAAAACATTTGTGCACGACTTGTATTTCGTCATGAGGTATACATGTACAAATTGCGGAGAAATATGTTTAGCATTTCAAGGTAACTTTTTTGATAAACAGTTTCCTTAAAGACTTGTTGCAATTGCAGTCTTAATACTCACGGGTTGTTAGCAGATGAGGTCATCCATTCATCGAAAACACGCTGGGCCGTTTGGACACAATCGTTCAAGTCATACTTACAAGCCAAGCCCTCCACAGAACTTCGAAGCAACCTTGAATATGTGAAAGGTTTAAAGAATCAACAGGCAAAGTATAACAACTTTATGTACTCACAATGGTTAGAATATGTTATTCAATCAACCTGAAACGACGTTACAGGGCAACACTACAGCAATTGGCCCCTCTGTTTCACCCTGTAGTTGTAGGGAGAGCATGCCACACAAAACTGTTGAACAATAGTCAGTTTATATTCAATAGCACACCATTCGAAAGTAAGAAGCCAAAGTGAATAGTGTTCATAGCTGTTCTGTCTATAAAGTGCATCCCCAGTTTAACCTTTTGTTTACACAAAAACTAGTCAAGCTGACTGACCCCAGTTCACAAAACAGACCACACAGGTATAGACAATTAGGTCAATGTCCATTGTCACCATAAGCATCGCCAAAATGCCTTTAGCTTACACGAAGGTGATATTAGACAAGATAACATTAAGATAACATTGGTTATTCGATTCAGATCAAAAACAAAAGCTTTGTTCGATGTAATAAATACTTTTCGTATATGGCTCTGGTTCACTTCCATCAAACGAGGATGAGAAGATGGTTAGTATAAAACTGATACAGTTCAAGTGGGGTTACAGCAAAATACATAAATTAGTCATCAAACATGTAATATCGCTGGATTAGATTTCGGGTCCATTCTGTTGCAAGCCTCTGAAAGTACTGGGTCAGTAACCCAAAGATAACCAGTTCCTGTGATTGGCCAGTGCTTGTCCTGTCTCGTCTTTGTTGAGGTGTTGAGGATGGTTTCCTTCACCTATTTGACTGGTACGTCGTATTTTAAGTGACCTTACCTTTAGTTTAGTGTTAAACCCAAATCTAACAAACTACAATTACCCTACTGAACTCATTTTTAGTCAGATTTGTTTACCAGTGACGTCACCGTTATTGGTCAGAAATGAATGCTCATTATGGGAAATTATCAGATGACTAAATTCATTATTGTCAAAATGTTTGAGTGAGATAATATATGGGGTACATTCCACCAGCTCTTGTCTAGTGGCAATATGTGGAAATATGCCCAACCAAGGTGTTGCAAAGTGTCCAAATGGTGCATGTGCAATTAAATTCACTCGTGAAGGACATAAAACAAACTTAACAGATATGTCTATTTCCTTGATTATACATTATTGATTCTACTTTACACATATATGAATCATATCTTCTCGTAATATTAATAACAACAACAGTTTCAGGGTGAAAAGTTCACTAACGCCCTCTGGCAAAAACACAAAATATTCCACATCAAACTGTAGTAAAATTGACGATATATAGAGATCAGTTTAACGTTATTTTCTTAATATCTTTTTTTCTTAAGAGGATTCGTTTTCAGAAAAACAATATATTCAGGTCAACAAGTGTTTTTGATTTAAAAATTTGGTTAAAATTTGCGATGTTAAGATAAATGATTTCGTGAGTGTGTTTAAACGCAAAGGTTCAAAGATGCATGACGAATTTACATTAAGTAGTATTTCAAGTCTTCAACAGACAATCTTATTAGAATGTGAGTGGTTAGGAAACATAATATTACTTACGAGTTCAGATGACTCGAGTTGTTGGTGTTTTCCAGCTTTTGGTAAAGTGGTCTCACTGTCCGAACCATGAATCTCTGAGGGCAACAGGGACATGTTAAAAGTGAAAACAAAATCCATAAAAGGACCTTTTTATGTTATCTTATAGGCCCTATATATGAAATACAACTACATAACTTCCATATTTGAAAAACGCTGCATATTATCGGTGTATTTATTGTGGCAAAATCGATAAATTTAACTTCATAGAAAAATATACATGGTATAAATGGTCTATTAAAATAGCTTTGTGTTTACTAAACTTACTTTAAAATTGCCATAATTTCCAGACTGAGACAGCATTCGGTCCAGGGTCAATAACTCTTTGACAGCTACCGTCCAAGGGACATAATCCTCTTCCGCTTCTAAATATTCCACAACACGCAGAGCTGTCGTCTGATCTAACATCGACGCTCTTTGTAAAAAAAAAGTAACATTATGTGCAGTGTTATTTACAAAAGATAAACAGGTCACAATACTGAGAGCATTATATCAATCCTCTATCGTCCCGTCAGGTCATTAAAACAGATATGTAACAAAAAAGAGGAAGAAAGAACAAGAAAAAGAACTTCGTGAGGAAGAACTCAAGGCAAAAGGCAAAACGAAGAAACATCAATGCGGAAATGACACTTTATTTTAGATAAGTCTATATCAAAATCAAAAATAAATAAATAAATTACAAAACGGACAGAAACTCAGATTGACATGTGAACTGTTATATGAAAGTTATAGGCCTACACAAATATTCAGTTTAACACCGAAGCTTAAAATGCAAAAAAAAAAAGTGACCGGCGGTACAGGCACACTCGTTATATAGTCTACTTGGATTCTGCTTGATTCCATTTTTTTAGTTTCTGATAAGAAAATGCCAGTTTTAGTATAAAACATTATATATTATGATTGGCTGGGAGGAAAAATGTCCAAGACCTACATTTCGGGACAAGAATTTCAGGCTTCACAGCTAGGTCACAGTTTGGGCCTTAATTATTAACACTGGCCGCAAATGTTAGTCAACGGGAAGGTCATGATTTGAGTCAAATAGGCTAAATTTCTACTTTAAATAACTTGTACCAACCTGGCGAGATTCCAGGCATCGTTTATTATTTGGGCTCTGTTTGATGCGTGAATTACCTGGAATTAAACAGAATGAAATCATGGTTGAAGATGCTCACTTTAAGGCAAATACTTACATTAAACCTAATAGTAACCATATCCTTAACCAGAGATTAGACGGGATGTAAGTTTGGTTAATGATGGTCATTTCAAGGCAAATTTAAAAAACCTAATACTTATCCTTTATACCCTGACCCCAATATGGAATTGAAAAGGTTGTAAGTTTAGTTGATGATGCCCGATTCAGTGAAATACTAACACTAAACCTAGGCAAATTCCTTCATTGAACCTAATACTAACCCTAGCCCTGATCCTAACATAAAATTGAAGAGGATGTAAGTTTAGTTGATGATGCCCGTTTCAAGGAAATACTAACCCTAAATACTAACGGTAATCTTAACCACGAATTAAACAAAATGTAAATAATGCTGTTTGATGCTACTCGATTCAAGAAAAACACTGCGAGTTCACATTGGTAGCATACGAATAATATGTGTTTTAATGTTCCGCGTGCATTGACTATGTAATAATATCTATACAAAGTTATGAAATAGAGAGTTGTTTATATCATTAAATATTGATCAACATTAACTATGTATACCACCAACCTACACTTTCAAGCAGTTAAAAAAGATATATCAGTCTAATAATTCAGCAACTTGCACCGCGGAATGGAGCAGTTCTTATTGTTATTTTTCATTACAACGCATTATTTTAAATTTAAAGATAAATCTATACTGTTTACCTTATGGTCTGATTTAAGTTGTCTAATGATTGCGTCCCAGTTTGATTGATCATAGTTCACCCTGTAGTAACCGTACTGTTGGAGATTGCCAATGATCCATCCCACAGCGGATCCCAGTTCTGGTAGAGTGCTGTCCTCTATAGACACTGATAACCACACAACACATCTGTATTGACTGTTTGTTAGGTTGACAACGGTTTTAAACCGTATGTAATGTTATTCCACGAATATGAGGTGAATGGGTGACGAAAACCACCATCGGCATCAATGTAAGATAATACAGGACAGTAAACATGACAAGTTTTTCAGACTCGGTGCGCATGCGTGCACTAGGCGGTTGGGAATTCATTCTGAAATATAATACATTTTACTTCCTACGTCGAAACCTGGACTAAGATACACCCAGGCCAGCTGGTATAAGACCACCATTATTTACTTCCGTTTTGTCAGCCTCGAATATAGTTCTTATTAAAAATAGTGTGTTGTCATGTTCTGGTCCTGCGGATGTATTTGGTGGAGTATTTGGTATTGATGTGAAGTAATTGAGTGGAGGTTTCTGGTCAGTGTAATATTATAGACTAAATAGGTCACATTTGGTGCATTTATCACCGT
Source organism: Mopalia ciliata (assembly GCA_034783835.1). Taxonomy (NCBI): domain Eukaryota; kingdom Metazoa; phylum Mollusca; class Polyplacophora; order Chitonida; family Mopaliidae; genus Mopalia; species Mopalia ciliata. The sequence continues at coordinate 10,672 of JAVFBW010156899.1, forward strand.
TTGTTGGGGGGGTGATTGGGCTGTTGTTTACATTCCGAGCCGGCTTGACAACACCTATAACCGTCCAGGCTCTGCAACTCAAGATATTGCCGGTAATGATTTGTCAAGATTTGAACTCAAAACTCCAAAATGGACGGATTAAAGTATATGCCAGGGGTTTTCGCTCAACGAAAGTTTGGGAGGGAGCTGTTGGGCCAAACGTTAACATTACGGCTTATGGCAAATTAATGGTGGTCTTATGCCATTTCTATGCTCCCCAGCCAGAATAATTGGACAAACGGCGGGAAAGCACATACTTTGCAAGGCCAAATGTGTTTCAGAGAAGAATGCTGACAATCTAAAATCCTTGAGTTTATTTGTAACTATTTTGCTTTTTGCAATCAGTTGATCAGATAATTTGTTTCCAGTTTAGATGTCAGCACGTCAAAGCATGGCAAATCATGACAACCAACAGACACGAAACCATGGACAACAAAACATAACGGCTATAGTATCTCTTTTAGATTTGAAAATAGCAGTAACTAAGCTATACAATTCGATCTGTTGTCTTTCGATTAATATACATTGTACTACACAGACTTTCCTTAAATAACCGCTTTATCTAGATTTAGGACACATGGCTGTCTTTAATGCCACATCTGGAAATGGTTATATACCATACACATGGTAAGTCTTAACATTCCGCCTAGAATCATCCACTTATTTCACGATGATCCACTCCAGATGCCTAGCCAGAATACTACACGATCAAATGATAATCCAGCGCACAGCTTAATATGTATCTATAATAGATGAAAATCTATGTAGAATCTGATAGCAATCATAATAGGCCTATATATCTTATCTCTATTAAAGACACTGACGGGAGACTGTTCTGCGAGCAAAAATATAACAGCAAAAAGAAACAAAAAACGCTGTAAAATATTATTTATAAAGAATTTATCGAGAGAGATAACTAAACGTATGTGGTACGTGTACGTGTCCCCCTCAATCTCATCGTCAAACAAAATAAAACTACTGTAGTAAGTGGCACCTTATTGATCATAAGTAGTATAGTCAGAGCAGCTCAGCGCGTATTCGTGGGCTCTCGTGGGCTGCTCGTGGGCAGGCACCCCACTACATAAATAGTAGTGATGGCACCTGACGGCACCCCACGGCACCCCACGGCACCCCACGAGATTTCACGAGACTTGCCTAGTATTTATGTAGTAAATATTTTC
>JAVFBW010156910.1:0-11889 GCA_034783835.1 Mopalia ciliata
ACCACCCGCAACACCACTGGCAACAAAGTGAAACAAAGACAGGATGGTACAAATACAGGACGACAACAACAGGACGCAATACAGACGCCACAAACAGATCAGCTTCCTGTTCAAACTATATATACATGTATATATATACTTTTCCTACAAAATATGCATTGTTTTTATTTTTTTTCTGATAGTTTGCCTGCAGACCAACAACCTGACCTGACCTGCTTGCTACATGTATGCCACTCATAAGCAATGCTCTTCCAGACTAACGCTCGTATAACCAGCGATTATTCTATTGGTTGATCTGGTCACATGAGCATACAGGTTTGCAAAATGGTGAAGCAAAGTTTACATTGTTTGTTTGTTTGATTGGTGTTTAACGTCGTACTCAATGGTATTTCACTTACATGATGGACACAAATATAAACATCACAAACAAATCTGCTCCCAGTTAACCTTTAGCTCTGCGAACACCAGGACAACAGAAAGCAACCACTTTTCTTGCCTCTTACGATCGTCCGAGGAAGCCGAGGGAGTATTCTGCAGGGTCATGGCCCAACCGCTCCCTCACGGGGCGCAAAGTTTAGATGAGAGGACTGTATGCTCATGTGACCAGATCAACCAATAGAATTTTGCATGGGTCTAGGGCCTAACTCCGCAGCCTTTTACCTGAAAATCTTTGCTATATGAACCAGTGATTGGGTACAGTCAGTATGGGCTACTGTAACCCGATCTCTGGTTATACGAGCATATTTCAGACCATGCTGTATGCTCATTGGTCAAAACTATCCCGGAAATGCTTGAAGCTTCCGTTTACGACAAAACAGAATCACGCAAAGTGATTTTACTGACAAAGTAATATTTTCTGTCATATCGCGAAATTGATAGTGCAACAACAACAGTTTTTTTTATAACGTTTTGTTCGTTTCAATGGTTATAATTCAAAGTCAAATTTTGCCTAGCAACAAAATTCAGTAAGCTTTGCTCTACATTTTAGCAATAAATTGAGCTTTTCTCTCATAAAACGTAAGCAAATTCAATTTTTCAAGGGTCACATTGAGTTTATCTAAGGTTTTTGACAACCCGTATTCAGTTGTCAAAAGTGACAAAAGGGCCTATCTATTATTGGGAGTTAGGACAGAAGTACATGTAGGAGACTAATTTCAGTCACCTACACTAAGCGTTAAAACACACAAATGTATTTGTTTATATGAATAATGATAAATATCTAAATAATTGCTAGTCATATAAAAACTGGATTACGTGTTTTAAAGGTCACTATTAATATTAACTACTAATAATTGGATTTTAAGTGGACAATGAACTCGTCGTATGAATAATGGACAATTGTGTAACTTAAAACTGTTTAGTTTTACAAACAGAGAGATAGATCAATTATCTACTACCAAAAGAAGGCAAATAAGGAGAGAAAAATGCTGTAGACGATTCGTCTGATTTGCGATAAGCCTGTCTGTATAATACCGGTCATTGTTTACGCTGAGAAATAGAGGTGACCTAAATACATGAACAAGTAAATCAGATGAGATCAGGTTCAACAGGTGTGCTCAGGTTAATTATCAGACGGAGCAGTGTACTCCTTCCAGTATAGCTTCGTGAGCAGTTTCTGCCACAATTATGATGTAATCAGAAAAAAAGCCTACAAAAGCTGTTCATCTCAAATTTATTGAGATAAATGAACACTTTAAGAGAGACTTCTCTATGATGGTATGGACAATCTTAATTTCCCAGTATAGTTGGGTTTCAGCTATAGTTTTCTTTATGGTTTAACTAAAAATCATTAGACAGCCTGACAAATATATGCATTTAACATGAGACTTTGTCATAGTATAATAGTAATCAATTTAAAAAAGGAGGATAATTCATTTGACATACCCTATAACTTCTATAAGTTGGGACACTCTAATTTTGGGACAGGCCATAAAAATAACATGTAACACCCCCTGTGGTAAAGCCTATTTCTCTGTCCCAACTGCTAGAAGTTTTAAGGTAATACAGTTAATACTTAATACAAGTTAATAGTCATATTTTATAGTATGGTAATAAATCACACTAACATTGATTCATTTGTTTGTAGCTGTACTCAGATTGAGTTATTTAACTAACTTGATTGCCTTAGGATGACAAATGCAGGGTGGGTTGGGGATGAGGGGTCGCCTTCTTATACACAAGATCGCACCCAGTCATATTACAGCAAAAAAAAGCCAACAAAAATCACTGAGCTGATAAAATGTTTGGTACTGCATCAGCAGTCATTGATTAAAAACAGTCCTCAATGCATCGACAGTCTCTACAGGAGTTAAATGTTATGTCATTATGCATCAGTCAGTAGTGTTGGCCTAGTCGACCAAAGAAACCGGGTTCAATCACCAGTTGAAGCAGTCAATTTTTTTTCTTTCCCAACATGATTACATCTATAAGTAGATGTATAGGACACTTACTTAATATAACTTTATTCAGTTTTGTCCAATTTTGTCACCTTGCACCAGTACAAGTAAAAATAGTACCAACACAATGAATAGTTTATACCTTCCATGTAAGAATATACATATATCATTTTTGTAAGATTTTTATAATTGGATAGGTCAAGGAAATAAAAAGATAATCTCCTGCTATTATTGTGATAATTGCAAATGTCTATATATAGGGTAATGATCAAAGCTTAGGAGTAGAATAATTTGTATATGTAAATACTGTATACTAATCAATCCAGTATTTTATCATGCCCAATGTGTCGCATAGATCAACATCGTATATACTGCAGAAAATACAGTGACATATTCCATGAAACCACACAATTTGTAGTTATATCTAAAATCAAAGAAACACTCTAAAATAAATATATATATATTTTTTAACTGGGAAAGCTGGGACTCTTTACAGGTCTTTGACATTTGAAACTAATAATGGCTGTTAGGAACCGCAGAGGGAAAATAATATAGATTTTATCGATATAATTCATAGAACTTTCTACTTGTTATGTTAACATTAAAAACTACCATCCACTAACAGAAAGGCCTCATATATAGCTTCGTTATTGGAAATCCAAACACACTACTTCTATGTTTCATTATGTTCAACTTTCTATAGGCTGACAGATACTAAGGTTAATAAGCGTTCTCTAAAGGGCCTCCTCTTCTGCATGAAAAGACCAGAGATTCAGTACCACTTTAACCAGGGTACAACAACACAATCAGAAGGATGACTCATCTGTAATTTTAGTAGCTGCCAAGTTAGTAGAGGACTAGAGAAAGAAAGTAATAAATCTCACATGACAAACCAAACCATGTGTACCGACTAACTAGTTTATAGTCCAAAAGAAAACCAAGGATTTGTCATTTTTTGGAGAAAATCCAATCATACAAACCATTAACAAAGGCCAAAAGACTGATTGCTAATAACAGTTGATTCAGACATTTCATCTGCTAGTGATGATGGCTATTTCACATCAAACAAAATTCTCTCACACAGAAACAGTTCCTTCAGTATCAGTTTTTTTTTTACATGTACATGTATAATCAATTCTATGAAAACAACTGTGTCATTAAATTGAGTTTGTTTATAAACATTAATAAGAATATGTCAAATTCCCTCCAATTATTAAAGTCTTCTCAGACCACAATGTGATGTTTATTTGTTACATTTCTTATTTTCTTTGTTTGATTAATTGGGGTTTTACAACACACTTTAACATTACATGTATGTCAGTCATATGACAACAAAATGGGCCAATGGAAATGGGCTCATTCACTGGTAATAAAGGAATGAAAACACACGAGAGTCGATCACAAGATGTAAAACAAAATCACCACCACAAATCATTTACTGTGAGAAATCAATGTTTCACAATATCTGGTTATGTGTTAAACTGACTGTAATGTCATGGTCGATTGATAGATTTAAAGATTGATTGGTGCTAAACATTGTGCTGGAGGGTAACTCAAGCAAGGGCAGCAAGGCATACATAAGGCAAACATTTCACACCATGAGTATCTTACATTGTAAATATACACATTTTAAAAAAAAATTACAGATTTTGAGTTGACGCCTGAAGACTCAGGAACAGTTCTTCCTCCCTGGAGTTTGTGCTTGCAGGTCATAATAAAGACCCATCATGACCTTGTCTATTAACATGCAACATCTTCTGATTACTGATTGGGCCCTCACATGCATCCTGTTCACTGATCAGTGAACTGATAGCTAGGGGACATGGAGAAGTGTGGATTTTCAATAACAGCTTATCAATGTGAATCTTATTGCACAAAGAGATTAGACCTGACATGTTAAAAGACATGCAACTGAAGCCCAAATTCACACTGTGGTCGGTACATGACATCTCAATGCTGTTTTGCAAAGCAAAAATAATGTAGAATACTACTTTTCATGCAATACAGCACATACCAGATATAAGAAAGATGGTTCACCTCGTATAATGACTTTATTCTATTCCATAGTGACATCATTATAAACCAGTGTCAAAGCATAAGAATGAAAACTGTCAGATTGCATTAAGTGTTAATAGACACCAAGCTTTCAGTGTAATAAGTGCAAGAGACCAAATGTTTGTTTGATTGGTGTTTAAAGTCGTACTCAATGGTATTTCAATTATATGACGACCATCGTCCATTTCATTCTGCTCCTTGCCTAATAAATGTAATTATGATGGAAAACCAGTAGGAAACCTTGCAAATACCACCCCTGCAATTGCTGTACCGGATGGTCGAAAGATGGACTTGATCCTGTGAACCAAGTTACCACTTAACCATTTATATTAAACCCTTTTAAATTGTTGTAAATGTTAATAATTAACTGTGTTCATCAATCAGAAACTATTTTCACACATTGTAATCTGCGTGTCATGCACAACGTTCCCCCATTCTGGTACTAGAACAACTAAACACTGGTCTGAAGTTATTCTGAACTTGATTTTCAAATGTGAACACAAGATTCTTTCTGTTCACATGTAGCGACACAAGCCACTTACACTGAACGTCTGAGTTTCCTCCCTTGATAATTAATACAGTAATTAAATAATCAGACAACACAATAATCAGTCACTCTGCTGCCAATGTAATGCTATATTTCATTGCTGGATTGATTGTTTGGTATTTTACGCCATGCTTAAGGTTATTTCACTTATATGATGGCAGTGTATTCCAACTATAATTGACACTAGTAAAATCTAAATATTAATTTTAGAGAGTTAATTTTCCTCCAGTGCTAAGTATTGACAGTATTCAGATTGCTACTCTTCAAACTAACTGCTGTTAACCAGAGTGATGCTACATTCACATGTTACATAATCGGTTATCAAAACTGTTTTTTCCATTTCAACATTTTTGCCTCAGCAAATCAATCTGTGTTCCATGTTAGAAATAAAAAATGTGCATCACTTGATCACTTCATTGAACTGTAAATTAAAGAATCCTTAAAACATGATCTTTTTCAGACTTGTTTGTTATAGTTGCTTATGACACGATATGGTTTATTTCAGAGATAGCCACTAAATGTTTATCCAGCACAAATTCTAACTACTTTGCGAGCATAGCCTCCCTCATCATAACCTTTGATTGAGTCTCCAACTCTCCATAATTAAGTTGTAGGTTCAAGTTCCCAGGTGATTATGTTGACTAGAAGAGTACAAACATCATTTCATAAATCATAATCATATAAGTTAAATGAATCCAGCCAGAGGAGAGGGTTTAATTGATTCAGTCCCAAGAGGCTACTGATGGCCTTTATGATAATGATTGAAGGTTAATAGTCCTGTCCTCATTGACATGAGGTGTTGAGCTAACATCTACAATACAGGTGTACTTAACATACAGGTAGACAGACAGGTAAGATTACAGCACACACCATGCATATTATCAACTCTAATCTTCTGATAACATCAATATCATGTAAGCAGCAGCATTAAGAGTTATGTAATAATGAATGTAGCAGTAATTAATAACGAATGTAGCAGTAATTAATAACGAATGTAGCAGTAACTAAAGAAGAAATATTGATAAATAGATATTGTTTGATAATTTTTTTGCACATATAGACTTCAGGCCATTATGTGACTGTAATTATTGTGCAAATATTTATACAAAGAAAACCCCAAATTAGCGGTGAAATTGCTAAATGATTGATTGATTGATTAGTGTTCAATCCAGTAGTCAATTGTATTTATTTCTCTTATACTGTACCAACACATAAGCTTTAACAAAATGGTTCCAGGCCTGTGCTGTAATCTTTTCTGGTATAACCTTTAAATTGGTCCTCCAAAATTTTGTGAGGTAACCTAAGATTTGCTTTTACCCTTGGTTTGCTGATTTTTTAAAAAACATAAATGTGCCTTTGCAAAAAATACAGCATAATTACTTTAAAAATACAATCATATTGAACATCTGATCAAAATCAGTGGCGAGGTGCTAATTTCGACTAAGACTGCAAACAATTTAGGAAACCTATAAAGTTGTCCTCCTAAATTAAGTTTGCATAACTGTGGGGAGACCCTGTTCTCCCTAACAGCACAGACCTGTGGTTAACAATACGTTTATCCAAAAACATTTAAAAAAAATATATTTGAGCAATTTGTATATATCAGAACTAAAAATTTTCTAATCATGTGAAAGGGTCATCAAGTGCTAATCAAAGTGTTTAATTATAGATCAATATATCGATTAACTACATCTGTCAGATATATATTTTGATAGAAGCTATTTAATTGGTATGTTGTTTACCCATAATCATGTCTGTCATACTTGATTAACTTTCTATACACCACAATCAAAACACAATTAATCTGTAAATATACAGACAGGTGAAAATCAGTTCATTTGTTTATAGTTTATAACTTTATTATACTGACCAGACAAATTTCAAATATACTGATTATAAGTAGCAGAGGCTTGTCTGTTTTTTTGGTTTTGGTTGGTTCATATTTTCCTAGATCTTACTTCACTTTTATGACAGCAAGCTAATATTACTTACGATGATACCCTGCTATTTCCAAGCAGAAAGGCAGCTGCAATTTTGTCAGATCTGGTATTTTGCTTATATGATGACACATTGACCACTTCTTAAGCTGTTGGAAAACTGCTGTGGGGACTGAGCCTGCAAGCGGCACATTGAAGGAATATCAGAAATCAGACACGCTTACCACTGAGCCATAGACAAGGGCTACGGAAAAGCATTAGTGACTCTGCCCCACTGATACACTTCAGCGCTTAACAAATCAGACACACCCTTGTTTTTCTTTGATTAAAATATATTTCATTGATTTCAGACATGAAATGATCATCAAGAATATCTCATGTAGTACAACAGATTTAGGATTAATATTTACTATTTGGATTAAGAGGAGAAAGTTTCCCTAATGTCTAAACTTTTGGTTAATTTTTCAGATCTGGTATAAGCCGAATATGCAGTCCCCGCCCCCCCCCCCCCATCATTTCATTAAGACAATAACTGAGGAAATCAACAGAGCATTTAACAAGCTCTTATTTTGGCATCTCGCTTTAGTGATGAATTTGCTTAACCAATGAATAACCTGCTTCTAACATTTTGACTGCGACAAAAGTCAATATTAAAATGGACAAAATGTGAGGCGTGTGACTGATGTCTCTCATTGTTTATAGGGCGTCATAGTTTGGTTCAGTTGAATGGGTATGAAAGGAAAAGTAATCAATTTGATCTGATTTGTAGATTGTTTATATATATATTAAGAGGATTAGAGGTGAGAGTAATCAGACATGACTATCAGGCCATCAGTCGATGTGGACACACAGGAGTTCTAGGTCAATACAGCAGGACCCAGATAACGGCTCTAACTAGAGTTAATCCATTTACCTGAGATTTTCTCTTGTATTCCAGGGTATATAAGTGTTCAGGTTAATCAATCTGATTAGTGTGAGAAGAACACTTAACATGCTGACAGCTATATTGATAAGGGGGATGAAAGAGAACAGTTGTGATATGAGAGCATTGAAGTAATGACTAGCAACTATCTCAGTGCAATATAATTACACAGCATAATGATACAAAATATGTTTGTTTATAATAATAAATATCTGATAACTTATACAATAGCAATTTATCAAGTTAGGACTTGTGAAAGCTGTCAATGAATACTAGTATTTGCTAAATGTATATTCAAATCGCTATAAATTTTTGTAGAATGAAAAATTTAGGAAAACAATCTACAAATTGTTTTTTAAAGACTACATAAATGGTTGATTTTTTTGTTTGAAAGAGGTAAAATTTCATACTCAATGGAATTTCACACAAATCGAGACTGATTATCCACTTTCACAAATTTCTTGCTTAAATACAGCAGAAAACCGAGAGGAAAGCTCATAAAAACTATGCCTGAAATTGCCGGAGATATATCTTGTGACACGCTGACTGTCATACATGATGGCAAAAGGCATATTCGAACCCTTGAAAAGTACAATAAAGTGGGATAAGTATTCAACATGCTGTCACTAAGCCACTGTTGTGGGTCATTCCTGATTTGATGATAAAATGCACCAGCACTTTATCACTGTTAAACATTGGTATTGTTTGTCACGGTAGATTTTACACTGCAATAGTTGATATGATTCTATGAGAGGTTTGTAACAGTTTTGTGGTGTTAAACCGAGTTAGGAAGGAAGTACTTCACATCTCACTAACATACAGATCATGTGTGACCTGGGAACAGTCGTTAAAAACGAACTTTGTACAAGAACAAAATAGGATTAAGATTTTTCTTTTACAGCTTTTACCAAAAATTTGACTTGGTAGTAATTTGCATCAATAAAACAATGTGATTAATTTGTCAGAATATACATATCAGGCCCAAACTAATCACTATTTCTGAATAATTTTTTGTGTTATTCCAAAATAACGAAAATACTGTTAATCACTATTTCTATCTGTCCGCCACAGTCTATACATATACATTACCCAGCAATTTAAAGACACTGACATATATGACTTTTTAACTTTAATTGATTGATTGACATATTGATTGGTGTTTAACACTGTGCTTTGTTCCTTTGAACCATGTTCCATTGTAATTGATAGGGACCTATTCTCTAAGTGTGTAGACGCTCTTCTAAAGATCTACATCAGATTAATGATTTTTTAATAAAACATGTTTAACCATGCAACAACTCCACCCAGAACTTATGACTTTACAAACAGGTGAAAAAATATTTTGAAAAAAGAAAGAAAGAGAGATTTAATTTAACTCTTGTGTTTGTTGTCTTAATTGGATATCACAGCTCAAGTGAATAAATTTAGAATTTGTGAAGGCTGCAAATAAAACCTCAGGCATATTGTAAAATTGCACAAAAACAAGGAAATCAAATTATACAATATAGGATAACAACTAAAATATTTCATTAGAAAAGTGTATCACCAGGAAGTGTGAAATAATAAGATTCTTACACAACTTCAGAGTCTGTAACATATCTTTAGGCAGTCAGCAATGATAAAGGTGTAGGCAGAGCACTCGCAGGATTTTAGATTTAGATGTGTTGGAGATGTTCTTCAATAATAAACAGGCTGAGTAGCTAGCAGGTCCACCACAAGAGGCTTTTTTGGAAAATATATGCTCATAATCCCAGTCAAATCCCCTTTTTCTACTTTACTTTAAGAACTATTTTCTTCTTCAAAGAACCAAAGAGTAAAAGTTAGGGTTTTTATCACTATTTTGGTGCAATTTGCAATGTCAGGTATTTGTTGTACAACCTAGTGAAATACAACCACATCCATGATATTATGTAACAGAAAAAGCAGAAAAGTTTTACGTCAATATCTGAATTTGAGTGGCCATTTTTCTTTCTTTTCTTTTGCGGAATTAAATGAAATGCAATCCCATCGGTTTCTTAACTGGAGGAAAATATTTTCAAAGTTTGAAATATATTCAATTATGTAATGGCTTCCATTTTGTTCTGCAAAATTTTTAGAAATGAACTCCCAATATTTGTCTTAATGGGGGAATCTACCTAAAAGTTTCAAGTTACTCACTGAATTTGTTCTAAAAATTATCATGTAGGGATAAATATTGAAAAATTATGCAATGGGAACCATACTGCTTTGTGCAATTTGTTGAAATGCAATACTATCCTATGTGTTAGTATTAAGAAGCTGCATGTACCTTCCAGGTTTCAGTTAATCTGTGAATTGTATCTAAAAATATTCATGTTCAAAACACATTGGAGTGAATATGGTAAAATGATGCATTGGCGGTCATTTTGTTTTACAGAATTTGATAAAATTCAATCCAATCTATTGTCTAAAAAAAGATGAGACTATGTTTCAAGTTGATCTGTGAATTTGTTACAGAGTTATAGTGTTCACAGCATATACAGTAATAAATATTGTAAAATAATGCAATGGTGGCCATCTTTTTTTGGAATCTTTTGTTCACAACATGTACAGACATGAAAATGCTTAAATTAAGTAATAATGGTCATTTGGTTAACAAAATGTGGTGAAATGCAATACTATCCGTCATCTTAACAGGAGGAAGCTAGATACCAAGTTTAAAGTTTATCAGTGAATTTATTGTCTACTTATTGTGTTCTCAACACATACAGTCATGAATATCATAAAATTATGTAATTACACTACAGCCATAACATTCAACGGAAATTGGTGAACTGCAATATCGTTCGTCGTCTTAACAAGAGGAAGCAGCATACCAAGTTTGAAGTAAATCCGTAAATTTGCTTTTGAAGCTAGTGTGTTCGTAAACATATGTGACGGACAAACGGATGGAAAGACCCTACTATAGTAGTGGTGGACAATTAATGCCCAAATTACCACAGAAAACATAAACTTTTATAAATATCACAAATTTTCTTAAAAGTACAAGCAAGTGGGTGTCAATTATAGATTAAATGTCCACAAGCATTACTAAAAACTTATTTTCATTTGATAAAACATGTCTTAAAAATATGTTTCCATCAAATGAATGCTGTTTTTGCTTTTTATATTTAATTTAGCAATAAAAATCGATTTTAAATGGTGAAAATGGCACTTGATTGGTCAAAAGCTTGATGACGTACGCTTATGGGGAAAAAGTCATTGTATAAACCCCATATGGCTACGTCCCAACTCTTGGCGAGAAAACCTTAATTGCCTGATATCTATTCATTGATACATGACTTTTTTGTGATAATTGAACACAATTAACTTTATTCATAACTACAATTGACCACAAGAGGCCAAATACTTAATAACAGGTGTTCCCTTTTAAAGCAAACAGAAAATATATAATACAGTACAACGGTATATTCCAAATCCATGTAGGTATGTTGTATGTATGTATGATTGGGGTGTAGCCCCATATTTAAGGATGTTTCGCTCACATGACAGCGTACCTGTCCAATGGACGAAGGTAACCATTCTCAGACAGGAAAATCAGAGGAGGTAATACAAACCCATCATCAACAGATTGGCTTCATTGAGCACCTTAGATATGAGTACGCTCCTTCTTAACCCTTGACTATTACAAATTACCTTAGCCTTTTCACCTTTCACTAGATGGAACATTGTAAATGATCCAACACTTTATTTTATCAGTTGAATATCACAATTAAATGCTATTGCTTAGAAGTAAAGGTATGTGTTGATAGTACAACTGCAGATAATGATAAAGAGATAATTTATAACTAAATAGAATAAAAACAGGGCACATGATCATATCATACATTTTCTTTTTAATCTTACACTACAGAAAAAATATGGACATTGTAAATATTTGTTTGTTTGTTTGATTAGTGTTTAACGTCGTACTCAAGGGTATTTCACATATATGACGACGGACACAAATACAGTAACAGAACATCACAAACAAATCTGCTTCCCGTTACCTCTGCGAACACCAGGGCAACAGAA
>JAVFBW010156921.1:0-10308 GCA_034783835.1 Mopalia ciliata
GTGAACGGCGATATTTGGCAGTTTGGAATACTGGCACATCTTCCCTGTCTATCCATTTGTTGCAATGTGATTTATTTAAGAAGTTTGGAAATCTATCGAAATACAACCACATCTATGGTATTAACAGAAAAAGCAAAGTTTGAAGTGATGAATTTGAGTGATGGCCATTTTTGTTTGAGCATTAAATGAAATTCAATCCCATCCCTTTCTTAACTGGAGGAAACTATTTTCCAAGTTGAAAATATATTAAAAATTAAATTATGCAATGGCTGCCATTTTGTTTTGCGATATTTGTAAAAATGAAATCCTATGAATTTGTCTTAATGGGGGGGAGCTACCGTAAAGTGTCCAGTTACTCAGAGAATTTGTTCTCAAATTATGTAATGGGGACCATATTGCTTTGTGCAATTTGATGAAATGTAATCCTATCCTATCTCTTAGTAGTAGGAAACTAAACTTCAAGTTGATCTGTGAATCTGATCTAAAAATAATCATGTTCAGAACACATAGGCGTGAATATGGTAAAATGATGCTTTGGTGGCCATTTTGTTGTACGGAATTTGAAGAAATTTTTTCCCATCTGTTGTCTTAATAAGATGAGATTATATTTCAAGTTAATCTGTGAATTTGTTATGGTGTTCACAACATATACAGTAATAAATATTGTAAAATATTGCAATGGTGGCCATCTTGTTTTACAGAACTTATTGATATTCAGTCTGATTCATTGTCTTCAATTTAAAGTTAATCCATGAATTTATCTCAACTTATTGTGTTCACAACACATACAGGCATGAATATTCTACAATTATGTAATAACGGCCATTTTGTTTTACGGAATTTGGTAAAATGTAATCCCATCTGCTGTCTTCAAGAGGAACCTACATACCAAGTTTGAAGTCAATCTGCGAATTTATTATATACTTATGTTCACAACACCTAGACATGAATATGCTAAAATTATGTAATAATGGCCATTTCCTTTAATGTAATTTGGTGAAATGCAACACCATCCAATGTCATAAGAGGAAGCTACATATCAAGTTTGAAGTTAATTGGTGAATTTATTTTCAAGCTAGCATGTTCACAAACATTTGTGACAGACGGAAGGATGCCCAGTAGCATTTCTATGTACCCCCCTACTATAGTAGTGGCGGAAAAAACCCTACTGTAAACTCACTTTCTAAAGACACAAAATTAAAATAAACCAGGATAAGACAATTACAAGACTGAATGTGGTCACCAGAGAACCCATCGGCTCCTTGATGCTCCCTTCAACTGTCAGTCTAATTAAATAAAGATGTAAAATATTAGTTTATCGGACAGGATCCTGCAAATGGACAGAAATGATGGTTGACCGGATTAGGATAGTGCTCAAGTGTTCCAGGCAGCACAAGAATCTACCCTGTCATCATCTTGGGACATATAATGTTTGTCACCAGTTGGTCATGCATTATTCTTCAAGTCAATGGACAAATATCAGCAGTGTTGGGCCGAGATTTCAGTTTTCATCTGGTTTTGGTTCCGGACTCCAGTTAATTTGTGCATTCTTTTGCAATTTTAAATTTGCTCGATTTATTTAGAAGTGGGGGAAATCCTTTACACCGCGGGAGAAAATTGCGAACAAAATGATTGAATTTAAAGCACATTCATAGACTATCACCATAAGCATTATTACAGACCTGCCTACCCTGTATTAAATTTATGTGTAAACATCGTCATGACTTTTTCAAGAGCATTTTCTGGCCACTATGTGTATTTTCCTCTATTAAAAAAAGCCTTTTCGAGTATTTACTGACCTTCAGGAGTATTTTCTTACAATTATGGGTATTTTCTCATTTTGGATGGGATCTGAATGGGACCAGTTCCGTTAATAAGCTATTATTCTTTGTTTTGTTTTCCTTGTTTCTATTTTTACACAATTTGCTTTGGAGTGTAGTGTGAACTACTACGAACTTAGTTGCCTAAACCAAAACTAAAGTTAACAGATACGCAAAACTATGTGCAGTTTACAATCATTGAGATAAATGACGATGCCATGTTTGCCCGCATGGTATGCCATCTATCCATTAAACGAACGGAAAGAAGATAAGTTATTAGTAATGACCTTCCAACCGACGAAGCTACAGCAGACAGCATTTTGTTTTCCAAGTCGTTCACGCTGCACAGTGCCCGATTCAAGTAAAACTAGGAGGCAGATTACGAAACGGTATACCATAGAGCTATTGAAGTAAAAAAAGGAAAAGTTACTTTATATACAAATGGTAAATAAAATAGCATATTTATTTTTTAATATTGAGTTGTTGGAATTTGTACGATTCTTTGTTAATTTGATAAAGAATTATTAAATTCCACGAGACGCTTCTTATTTTATTTAGTTCTAAATTTGTATATGCCCAACTCAAGGTCGAAAAAAATGTTTTGATAAAATAAAAAAAAATAAAAACTATATTTTGGGGCGGTAGTTGCATGCCATATTAAACATTGAACGTTATATTTTATTGAAGAAATTTTTGTTCGCTTTATTTTGTTATGTTTAACATTAACGAACCAGCATGCAACACTATGCGGCGCATGGCTGAAATGGCGGCGTCCTAAAATGTTGCTTGTTTAAAATCGGTAGGTATGTGCAACAAAATTCAGATTTTGTGGACAACTGTTAAGATTTTATTGTTTTAAGCACAATCTTTTAGATCTACACAAGCGAATAAAAAAGGAGATCGCTTACTTTGAAGCCTCAAAGGCATCTTTCAGAATAAATTTATTTTCCCGACTTCTAGCATCTCCACTTCATCCGCCATTTTTTGTAGATAGCCAGACAGACAGGCAACGTTTTCTTTTGAAGGCTCACTCTAACCTTAGATTATGTTTACAGGACGATGCGATAGGCTTAGCGAAACAACATAAATAATACACTGCCATACGAATAACAATTCATTCTACAAAGGAAAGGGATAGCTGTTTAATCACTGTCGTTTGTCCAAGGGACTTAGCGATACATTTTGTGTTTTTTTCTACCTGTCAAAAACTTATGTCTAAGATCTCTTCATTGGACTATATGCCTAGGAGAATAAACCTCACCAGACGATCCACACAAGAACTCCCAAATCAATGTTCTCTGCAAACATAATTCATAAGGGCAATACATGGGTAGAAATTTACTTTTATTTGCAGGACATGTCTGTTAAAAACTGAGATTGTTTTGAAAAGTTTCTCAGAATTTTTAAAAATGTCTTTACACAATATTTCCACCCCTGATATACATCTTTGCCTGTTTACTTTGGTTCACAGATCATTCCAGTTTAATTTTTCAGACTTATTTTTCGACACAAAAATCTAACACGTCCTTTATATTTCCAAAACAGAGTTTGGTCCCAACCATCACTCATGTAAACTGGGGGCATAGCTCAAGGGTTGAAAACAACTTTAATGTCATATTTACAGTTACAGCCCAAGACCCTGAATGAGGTGAAATTATAACACCACAGAAAATTGTTTGACAATAAAACCATAAACTAACGAACATACACTTTTATCGCTTCAAATAATGTTTTGAAATTGCACAACAAAGATTTATTTCAGGCATGCGATGTGTGTTTTTCCACTGTATGTTCTGTACATAAGATTAACTTATTAGCTATACATGTATCAACCCCTGTGAACAAATAAAAATCTTTGTTGGATACAGATTGCTGGTTTTGATTATCTAAAGTAGTTTGTAAATTGAAAATTTTTTTATTTTTCAGATTTGAATTAAGCGTCTATTGAATTGCCCACGATGACTGACGGACCAACATCACCCAAAAGGGTAAGCAATTTTCTTGCTAAAATTCTGCTTTCATAAGTTATATTTAGTATTTTCCATTGGTGTATATTAATTTACTGTATTTGTTTGTTCAAGACTGACCATAATAAATAAAAATGATTTATTCAGGAATATTGATAAAATTATTAATATTTTATAAATGACAATATCTACTTAATTTTGCAGGTGTGTCTCAAACAAGAGGAAATAGAGAGTTTGCCCCGAGATGAACTTATAATGAAGTAAGTCTAAATCGGGATTCTTGTGAGGAAGAGATGCCATTGTTGTTACACATCAAACCAATTTCTTTTCGCCACTTGAAATTAACGAACATGTCTAATTTCACAAGGTTTTGTGTCCTGTGCTAATATCTAGTCGATTAATAAATCTCTGAACATGGAAAAAACATTCGACCATAGTTAAAGTCTAAATCCTTTTCATGTGGAGAAATTTTGAAAATATCTAAAAACTGGCTATCCATCCGCCTTAATAAAGCACATACCTTAAACATAAGCCAGTGTTCTGATTAATCCCACCTGATTGGAGAACCTGAAGGAAAAAGGCTCCATAAAGCTGTACCTGCAGTTGACAGAAGTAGTAGTCAACCATGCCTAGTGTACAATGCCTATCTGGGGCCCCTTTCACCAAGTGATATTCCCTTACATAAAACGTCATTACCATGACAACCAGTACTGAAGACTGTCAACGCTTTCAATACCATGAGCTGAAATGACGCTAAAGGAGACCATAGACCAACGGTGCATTTGATTGGCTGTAGAGCAGAAGCCAGCCAACCAGGTCACAGCTAACACAGCCCTAGGTTTTCTATTTCGCACTGTTTATCAATGTTGGTTTCATTGTTAGTTATTAAAACAATTAGCTTTTTTTCTTCAAATTTACCTCATTAGTGAAGCAAGAAATGGTTCAGATTAAAATAAACTTAGATTATGATCAGTCTAACATAACAAATATTTATAACAGCATATGAGAATCCTTTTTTGGCCAGCTTGTGTAGATAGCCTACACTGAAGACATCCAAATCGTCCTAGCTTGCATGAACGGTGACATTCGCATGCATTTTCGTTTGTGTAACCTCCATGTAATCTGAACGACCATTAGCGTAAAAAAATAAGGCCTGAGGATAACACACTTGACATTATTTCGGTTTACGGCGAGGGATGGCCAAGCCATGAATTTTAACATGAGTATTATAGGCAATATTGTCAAGTTAAGGTTAAAAATTGATAACCCCATGAATTTCCTTTTCCCATAGCGTAAAATATTATTTTTACAATAGAACTCAAATCCTCTATCATCTAAGTCCATGCCCATGCCTTAGCTGTGAGCGCATGCGCTCACTAATCCTACTTAGATGTACCTTTCATGGGATCAAATCCTGTTGTCAACCATCAGATATATTAGCAAGTCAAACAATGTGGCTCTGGCAATGGTGTTCTTTATGAGGTTTCTACTCATTTAATACTCCGTAATTAGGCGAGGAACACTGTAAAGTGGATAATCACTCATAATTTAACTGAAACACCCTTGGGTACAAGATAATACCCTAATCAAACAGCAAGGTTAAACCCCCAAAAAACTAATCAAACAAATTAAAAAAAACCATCATAATTATGAGTTGTAATGTTGTGTTTATAACATAACACTTTCTGTTAAGGAGAGTAATCGTGTGTATATAGCCAAATCTGTTGATGTGTTTTAGGTGGAAAGACCATGAGGTATATGTTAACTACCTGGAAGAGAAACGTAAAACTGGGGCAGCATCAAGAGGTAACAATAAACTAGAAAAACTAAATTTGAAAATAAAGATGATAAAAATTAGCACGTCAGATTCATTTTGTTTTATCTTTGTTTCACCACCCACCCTCTGGCTAAGGGCAGTTTGTTTGAAGAGTGGCAATGTTGTCTTTATTTAGCACTGGAGGAAAATTAAGTTCCCAACATTATTAAAATGCTTCACATCTTGGTTTGGCTAGTGTCAATTATTGTTGGAGTACACCGCTGTCATATAAGCGAAATATCCTTAAGTATAGTGCAAAATACCAATCAATTGTTTCACCACCACATTTGAATCCAAGGCGTTTTCAAGGATCTGAAATCCAAAATCAGAACAGTCCATGCATACATGTAGGACTGGTGAATGATTGGAATATGATTCTCTCTGTCCATACTTGTGATGGTATCATTAAAAAATGTCCATGCTTCTTTTTTAGATGATGATAGTAAGGAGTCTGAAGAGAAGTTGAAACAGCAGCATATAGAAGCTGCTCGTCGTGAAAACACACTGGTCATGAGGCTTACATCTAAAGAGCAGGAACTACAAGAGTACATGGTTAGTGATTAATTTTAAACTGCCCTTATACGTTGAAAAGCAGCTATCAGTTCAAAAGGAGAACATTTGAAACTGGAGACAAAATATTTGGTTACCACTGCTTCTTAGTGGCAGTACCAGACAGTTTTGGAAACCCTAAAGTTGTTATCGAAGGTTAAATTATTATTCTGTCATTTAGGGAAACATTGTTTATTTAATACAATAAAAGTATAAATGTAATTGCTAACTACTCACGCCTTCTGGCAGAAAAAGAACATCAGAATAGATATTGCAGAGTACCTAATATAGATCAAGTTAAAATCCAGGCAGTCTGCAATATGTTAGTTCCTCAACTTTTTACATCTGAACATTTTCGCCACTAGTCTGGTATGTGGGTGAGAATATTTTTGTGGATGGAGCTTCCTGTTTCACTTAAAGTTAACCGGTCGTTTTTTTTAATGTCCTTGCACTGTGTCTTATGATTGTTCTGTCTTGTCTATGTTTGTTGCCAGTGGTGCCAAGGGTGGTTTCCTTGACTGATTAGGCTGGTGTTCTGTCCTAGTGAGGGAAATATCCTTAAACCAGTCTGTTAAACCCCAATGATACAAATATAGAAAAATTCTGTGTGCCTTTATCCATGTATTGTTGTTCGGTAACAATTTAAATTTCTATTTGTTTTTGGTACACAGAATCAGATCCAGGAGATGAAACAGTCGCAGTCCCCAACCACAGCACAGTTACGGTCAATGTTGCTTGATCCGGCGGTCAATCTGGTGTTTACTCGTATGCAGAAAGAGATGGCAGAGAGCAAAGAGAAACTGGAACAAACTCAAAATGAACTGAATGCCTGGAAGTTCACTCCAGACAGGTGTATATCCTCTCCTACTCTGGTAACATTACTAAGCTATCGTCCGTCAGCAGGTTAAGTCGCGAGCCAGGATCACACCACACTGGCCACAGAGGTCACTGTGAGGAGGCAGTGGTCACAGGCCATCAGGCGATGCCAAGCCGCCCACCCTGCTCACATCATGACTGGTTTATGTATGGTAAAAATTCAATCGGATGATAATGCCGCAGGCAACATGGGTGTCCTGCGCCCATCTAAGTCTACCATGAACCATGTTTCGTACTCTTTGACTTGTCACTTTGCCCCCCCATTGACTCGCCTGTTAAAGACAACTTTCATCTTTAAATGCAGCTTAACAATGTTTTCTTTTTTTGTGATACGGTTTTCAGACACTGCCCGACCAGATCAAAGGATCACTGACAGTTCGCACCCTCTAATTTACTCTGTGATATGACAATGTGGGGGTCCAATAAAACATTAACACTTTATCTGCAAACTAGACATTTTTATTTCAGCAAGGTACTTCAATGATACAACTTCAAACTTCAAAGATAGTCCTAAGCACTTCAGAGAGATATATTGTAGTCTGAATTACTTCAGCAGCATTGAAGTGACATCCATCAGACAATAACTGTTAACTTTCTGACCAGCAGAAACGTCACCCAAGTTATCTGGTGATCTGAATGTGGCTTGACTTTCTTCGAGATAAGTGTATGTAACTTAAGTTCTTAATCTTAATACGACTGGCTATTAATGAAGGTGCTAATGAATGGAGAAAACGGCCTCACAGGTCTTAATAAACTCCTAATACAAGTGTTAAGTTTGCGATTGTGGGTGGTCAAGCAATCAAATCTGTCTGTGTGTTGTTGTTTATTCCCATCTTAACAGGTAGATCAAGTATCTTCCAGATGGCTGCAATCCTGAGATAGCAGAACTGAAAGTGTCTATAGTTCATACTTAAAAATCTGTATAAAAACAAAACAATACACATGGCGCTGGGAAATCTAAGTAGAATGAATATTTCTTTATCTTTTCTCGCAAATAATGGCTCTGGCTGAAATGGCTAGTTGAAAACTAGAGCTCAGCCAAGCTGTGTACCATTAGAGCTCTTCTGGAAACCTCCAGTGTAAATTTTCCAGTGAGTTATAAAACAAAAGTTGCTAAAGTGAAGAAACTCGTATGATGTTGCATGTAAAAATCGCAATTATAAAAGTGTGCACTTCCAGGAGCACCATGCTTGAAACCATTGGCCAATATTGATGTTTGGAAGGGAGATAACTCTGCTGGTAAATATTTACTAAACTGGTTATCTCCCTTAAAACATTGTCTGCTTTATATACATACAAATCTGCCAGGTCATTCACTTTTCACGATCATTTGTATAGGGAATAAGCAAGACCACTCAAAAATTGGCTACAGCTTTGTTATGAAAGATATGAAACATTAAATTGAAGCAAGATTTTAAATAATGCTTGAGTTTTGGTCCTGTTGGTAGCTGGCAACTGGAACTCGCGACAGCTTTGCAATGTTTGCACGCACAGACAATTGTGTTGTGACACAATGTCTTTGAAGTTACTATGCATGTGCAGATTTGCAATACCTGCGAAGTGTTACCTCTTGATCAATGATTATAATGTCAGAAGAAAAATGTCATTGATTTGTTATGTATATATTTTAATTTAAACACATTTACAATGGAGATAGGATTGCACTTGAATTTGGCAATACGGAAAGGGTATTTTAGTGCATGTACTGTAGAAAATGCTCCATCAATTAATAGGTTTTTCAAATATAATGAATAAGCATTGTATGTAAAACCAAAGCAATGTTATTTAGTGCAACAAAACAATTGTCGTTTGTTTGTCCTGGTGCTATCAAAAGCAGAGTATCTGGAAACTTATTAATGTTATATGGCACTTTAAATGTGCTTCATTTCATAACATTTTGTTTCATCGGCTTTTCTCTTCTCTTATCGTGTTTGCTTCAGCAATTGAACTGGCTCATTTTCATAAGAGTGAAATAATATAAGAGTATTTTGTAAAATCCCAGAACAAAAAGTACCAACATTGTTAAAACATTTTTTCATGAGTTTTATTTTCATTGTGATTTTTATTTTATGTGTTTAAATGTTTTTAAAGACAAACACATTGTTTTGACTGATATATTATATTCCTTGGCACTGTGTTCATGTGACGGGCGGTTGGAGGGAGCTTCATGTTGCCCTGGTGCTCTCAGAGCTAAAAGGGGAACAGGAATCCGATCTGTTTGTGGTGTCTCTATCGCGTCCTGTTGTTGCCGTCCTGTATTTGTCCCGTCCTGTCTTTGTTTGTTGCCAGTGGTGTCGAGAGTGGTTTTCTGCACCGATTGGACTGGCACGTTGTCATATAAGTGAAATACCCTTGAGTACGCATTAAACCCCAATCAAACAAACAAAGCGTTCGTGTGCTCATTTTGCTTTCAGCTTCAACTTTGACAGCCATTGTTGTGGTAAGTTTGCTGCATTTGTAGAAAACATTCAGTCAAAAAGCAGTGTCAGCAAGTGCATAAATCTAGCATATATCCACTCCTGTTCAGAAATTCCTTGAGTTTTTTTTATCAGCCATTTACAGAGGAACCAAAGTTAAAAACCAGGGATCTTGGTTGAATGTATACTGCAGTTTTGGAAAATTGTGTCCTTATGTGTAAATAGCTTACATTATTTTGTTATAACTAATTTTTATGCCATATAGGAAATACAAATGGAAAATTTACCTAAGGGTTGAAAAAGGTCCAATGTACAAGCATCTAAGAATAAAATATTCTCCAAAACAATTAATATTCACCAATTAAAAAAAAAAGCATTTAATTTGGATCGATAATTTTCAGTGATGCTAGCATGGTATATATATCACAAAATAATGAAATGTCAATTAAAAAGCTGGCGAAGGTGAAATTATCTTGGTGAATGATATTTATTGACTAGTATGTAATCTGAGGAGTTTCTATGGGTAATTTGGTTCTGGAAAACATATAGGTGGCCAAAATAAAAAAGCACAAATTGCATGTCCATGTTAAACCATTAACATAATATCAGTGTATAAATTGAGCCCAAAGGTGGTAGAGAATTTGGGTAGCAGCCTGGAGAAATACTTACCTGGTAATGTTAAAGATACGATACGACATGAGCCGGGAAATATAGGTCAGTTATTAAAAACAATAACTGATACAAATTCATCAATTTATTTTGAAATTACATATCAAATATTTTATCTTCTTTTCAACCCTACATGAAAAAATTCAGAAATACATGAACCACTTTCACAAAATGTCGCATAACAAAAATAATTT
>JAVFBW010156932.1:0-21444 GCA_034783835.1 Mopalia ciliata
GTAACTGTGTTGAAACGTCGTGAGAAATATTAAAGAAGTTTGACATCCATAAAAATGTGTTATCACTTGTTTTGATCTATACAGGCAGTTTGGTAATTATTAGCTCCAGACATCCAATGACAGGTAGGAGTATGCAGGTAAAGACAATGAGCAAAACACACAACCTGAAAGATAAAAGAATGAATACAACCCAGTCAAGAGAGCATATGACATAAAGATTTATTATACTCTCAGTTATATGATAAATCGAGAGAGCATCATGACGAACGTAGAACAACCGAGCGGCCGTGTCCAGATACGAGATTATATTATGGAACGAAGTTGACAACTTATAGGAGTCTACCTTTGATCTTTTCTCCGGGAATCCGGAAAAAGGCTGCCTAGACAACCAAAACGTAATTATCGATTTCTTGCATTTGGTTTTGAACTGTATACCTTTGCGCGATGTATCTTGTGGCAAACGCAATAACACCTCTTGACGCCACCTGGTATTAGGAACTTTAGGAATGACCGATTCTAAGTGGAAAGAAAACCTAGTAAGTACCATCTCCACGAGTTAATGGGCACTTATCTTATTCCATATACGAGATTTCATCAGTACACCATAAAGAAGCGAGGCACATGATAGCCACATTGTTATGTCACTGCATCTACTTTCCCAGTCTGCAGCATTTATAAAAGCGCTACAAATTGTCACAAGCCGTTAGCTGTTAACGCAAAGATCTTCTAGTCCATACCATTCACCTGTTTGTTACCACGTTTTTACGAAAACACTACAACGGGATAAAAAGTAGAAAGAAAAACAATGTTTTAATACGTATTTATTTATTTATATATTCATTCATTCATTCATTCATTCATTCATTCATTCATTTGTTCATTTGTTCGTTCGTTTGTTCGTGGAAGCTGGCTATCTCCCAAAAATCGATGTCTACAGATGACAGGGGTAATTGTTCTCAGGGCACCTCATGACAGATGACTATTCTCTAGTTAAGATACCTCGTTTTTAAAGAAACACCTTCTTTGACCAGGTCAAGGACATTCCTTAAAACATGGTTTATTATTTTTTAATGTGGTGGGTGGACATTCTGGGCACAACTTAAATTAGCTAAGTTTTTGTGCTATGGGATTTGTTTTTATGAACAAGTACAAGAAATATTGGTGAACAGAAAAAAAGGAATATTTCTTGGTTACATCTCGTCTATTTTGTAAACCGAGCATTTTAATGAAGAAAAAGGTGAAGGTTGCACACGTCAACATAAACATTCTTTTCTGGATTTGTTATTATTCAAAAGTGTGGCCGGTATAATTTCCTCGTTTTAACCTTGAATCTAGATGATGGGGGCAATTAGTTTCACATAATTGATCTGTTGCCTTGAAATATCGACCTTTTCAGGGCTTCATTATAGCTTTAGCGCTTTTTGTACAATCGAGTACTTACAACAGAATCGTGACCACTTACAAACAGGTATGTAAGGTGACCATTGATGCAATTATATATGCAACCAAAAAAATTAAAGGACCATTTTGAGTCACTTTAAGTATTTTATGATTGTAAAATATCGATCTTTGTCGGTCTTTATTGTGGTTTGAACAAATTGTTTGCATTTGTTTACTTACCTTAGGATAGTAACAACATACACACATATATGCATGCTTACCTTGCGAACCATTGACACAATTATATTTGGAGTACGGAACCGAATGGCCAAATGAAAATGCCAGATTTGAGTTTCAATGGTTTTGGTCGGGGTAATACTACCTGGCTGTATAGGACTTGTAACGCTTGTACATGAGCTACCTGGAATTGTCTTCATGAGTTGATATCGTTTGAAACATCAGATAGAGATAAATATCTCCCAGGACTTATGTTACAGGGTAATTAAAAGAAAAACCAGCATTTTATATCTACAGTGGAGCCATATAAAGGTCATGAAAACAAGATAGGTGAGCAGTCGCTACTTATCACCTTTGTCACAAATGTATTTGGTAACAAGGAAAGTAATTGCATGAAAATTTAGGATCGATTTATATATATAAAACTTTTAGAGACTCGGTTTTGTTATTCTTTGGGAAGTGTTCTAGGCTGAATCAGTAAGCTTAGTTGATCATAAACGGATACAACATCATACAGAAACATAAGTATGATTAGCTTTAGATGGATCTCATAGTGGGACTTCCATTGAAGATCTGGACGAACTGATCTTAATCAATAAATACAACAAAGATTAGTTTGATCCAAACTGCCCAAATATGCACACAACACTGGGCGTTCCGTTTGCCGTGTTTCCTCCAAACTCTAACTCTCCCATCAGCGAAGTGCAAAGTGAATCTGGATTCGTAAATAAAAACGACACTATTCCAATCTCGCTGAGTCCATAAAATATGTCGTCAGGATAACTGGATTAAAATCAGTCCATGACATGGCCGGCGTGCATGAAGACAAGCAGTACGCAGACGATTGGGCAAAAGACATAACACGATTTGCCTGTCTTCTGCATGTGTCGTCACACGTGGTCTACCCGAACGAGGTCGGTCTGCTGAGCTGCCAGTTTGTTGGAGACGTGTCCGAAGATCATGGATAGTCTGTTGACTACATCCCATAACCCTGGCAACGTCAGCGACCGACGTTCCTGTATTAAGCATGCCAATGGCACGTTCACGTTGGATGTTTGGCAGTCGTGGCACTGCAAATCAACGGGTAATTAACTGTAAGAACTTGTTTTCCTGAGATGTCACTCCACTGTGCTAACGTGGGCTCAATTGCACGTGTCTCATAAGGCCACGTGACTAGGAACACAAGGAAACATGCTTTATCCTTGAGGTATGCTCGCACGAACTACATGCATGTGCACGTCGGAGCTGCTGTACGTGTGCCTTGATGCCTTTGACAACGCATTTACTATGAAGGGTTTTGACATGGGCACCCTGAAGTTATGAACAACTTTTTGTATAGCCACAAATGACACTTGTGTCGATAGCTTTAATAAAGCTTCTATCAAGTTGTTCAGACGTAGCGTTTTGCTAGTACCAGCTTGTGCAGAGTACAGAAATAATTTCTCTCGTCTTAGCCTTATGCGTCTCGCCTATCTCAACCCGCCCATGGTGAAGGTTGGAAATTGGTCCGCCGCTTTCGCCGGCCTCTCAAAACATATATCTGATTTTTAACATACACTGAATACTGAATATTTTTTGTGTCACAAAAAATATTCAGTGCTTACAGCTTTGGGAGCTGTGTCACTCTCCTATCAGAGGGGTAGTGAATGTCCGCTATCTAGACTCCAGCTGACTAACCTTCTTTTTTTGTAGAAGGCAGGGTGGCTGAGTGGTCTAGGTGGCCGGCATTTACTGCTGGCAATTCGGTGACTAACTCTGAGGGTCGTGTGTTCGAATCCCGGACGGGTTTCAACCTGCAAAATTTTCTGAACTATAATCTGTTCAAACTAAGAAAGTGTGATCCCAAAATAACGGAAATACTGTTACACTGAATACTGTCACGGGTTGTTTGTATTGTATACATTTATTTTATTGATGGTTAATGCTGTATAAACTTTAATTTAAAAATCGATAATGGCCTGAGTTTAGCACACAATAGGTGAAGCTTCTTGATCCTTGGGATTCGATTTTACTTCTTACCGTAGTACATATAGGCCTATTATATTACTAAGCTACCATGTATTTGTAATGGTCTGGACGCTTCTATATTCGTGCATTATTTTATAAAGGGCAGTCTCATGCTACTGTATATTTAATAGTCATCCTCTGATTAAACTTTCTCAATGGAGCCGCCACTCAAACAAATAAACAACAACAACTAAACGTTCTCTGTTCTGTCTTTGCTTAGGTCCGAGTAGGACTGGTGCCTTTTGAACGTAGGTCATGTGAGCCACTCGTTGACTTCTTTGGATCCCACGGTCTCCCATACAGACGTTACTGAAACTTAAATGGTTTCCGGCGTGGATGACGTCTCCCACGTACGAACTGCGCAGTCAATATCTTTGAAGACGTGTTGCTGGCCAATAGTAACATCGTTACTAGTGAATAAAATATGTTAAAGATTGTGATAGTTGCCACATACTAGCCATTTTATTACCTGCGAATGAGCAGCTCTATAACTCACTCTGTCGGTCGGTCTGTCGGTTGGTCCAACTTTCCCTCATGACCACGTGAACAAAAGAGAAGCCAAACCGCTTAAGATAGTGAGTTCTAATTTAAAATGCATCTTAATATGATCTTAAACTACACTCCTTTGAGAATGGGATCATTCCGAACAAAGGTTTCCATGGCAACGAATATGTCCCATTCTGTCCCTTTTTGACATGACGACGGAACAGGATAGAAGCCAAACCGCTTAAGATAGAGACTTCAAATTTGGAATTCACCTTAATATAATGCTAAACTAAACTCCTATCGAATTTATGGTATCATTCTGAATAAATTTCAGGTTTCCATGGCAACGCATATGTCTGCATCTGTGCATAAGGATGTGAGCAGTATAAAAGCCGAACCGCTTAAAACAGATACTTGAAATTTGGAATGCAGCTAAATATGATGCTGATCTACTTCAATATTACATTTTGCAATGCTTAATCAGCTAACATTTTAAATAACCCCTATCCAGTAAAGAAGAGCTTAATGTCGCAGCTATAGTGATTCTACACTTGTTAGACATATCTCATAAAACCAACAGTGCACAGCCAGTCATTTTGTTTTAAATACATTACCGTTGATATATATTTTTTTAAAGTATTTTTTCATTATTTTTATTATTGATCGATGTTTGTTTATTAAAGTGTTAATGTATTATGTTTTCTTTTTCTTCGTAGACAGCCCCGTGATTAATTTTTGTTAAGCTGATTCATCGCTTATAAACAGGTCAGTTTCTCCCGCGTGACAAATACAACGACTAGTATTTTAACTGCATGTGATATTCTTTTTCTGATCATGGTTTTCAATCTTATTTTTGCAAAGGGAGATAACTCAAACGGGTCAATTCGGGCCAACTCGCAGAGAACACAAAGGACTTTAGCCATCAGCAGTTCATATGCTCTAATATGACTGAAAGTAAAAGTGTTCAAAACGTAATCTTTTGATTTTGATAACTTGTTTCACAACCGTATGTAATAATGTATAGTATAACGTATAGATAGGGACAAATCCAAACATGTGGTAATATTTTATTTCTTCTCTTATTGTATATTTGTCTCGCACACTTTATAGCATATTTGATATACTATCAAACACCTGCAAGCCAGGTGACCGTTCCCAAGACAACTATTGTCGGGTAACATAACACTTGCATGATCAGTCTCTGCCTGAATTCAGTCCAGAAATCAGGAGCTATGTTTTGAAAAATTTCTATTAAGCTGGTAATTTGGCAAATCTTGCCGTATTTCATTATCACACTTGATTGTGAATTAAATTCTGGTGTATGTATGGTGTAAACTTCTTTTCATAAAAATCCCGAAAAACACGGGATTATCCGCGAAAAGACGCCTAGGTTTTGCCGTACAACATATTATTTGCGTGAAATCTCCGCGAATATAACGTTTAGAATGAGTCAACTGTATGACGGACTTGTTTGGCAGCATTGATGACTATGTTGACATCAGGTTTCTTAAGCAGAGTGGTGTATATAACAAAATATTATTAAAAAACAGTAACTGTCTTAAATAATTTAAGCTGTTTTGTAAGTTTTAAAGGTATTTAACCATCTTTATTTTACAACTGAATCGAAAACATTTGGTAATAAATATATTAGGGTATTTTAACACTTATGTCTTCTTTTCAGTTCTTTTTATTTATCTCTTTAATATTTGCCCATAGATTCTATAGGTAAGAACAGTCAACCATAAAGAAATTGCTAAAATGTCCACGCCACAGCGTTGCTGAAATACCACTGAACGTGAGGTAAAAATCAATCCATTTTAATCTTATATTCCGTTTCTGACCTGTAT
This sequence comes from Mopalia ciliata, assembly GCA_034783835.1. NCBI lineage: Eukaryota > Metazoa > Mollusca > Polyplacophora > Chitonida > Mopaliidae > Mopalia > Mopalia ciliata. The sequence goes on from JAVFBW010156932.1 coordinate 5,958, forward strand.
CCAGTTTACGTGAATAAATTGTCTCTAGCCCACTTAGTCACTTCGAGGTTACATCGTTTACCGATATTCTTTAGAGTGCTGGTTGAATATATATGTATCAAACTCGAACATTTGTAAAAATATAAACAATCCACACACAAACCAATCCGACCCAATGGCAGATATATAGCAGTCCCGTGGCAAAGTGGTTAGCGAAGGTGCTTACTATTCTACTTCGATTGACCTGTCTTTTATGGTAGGCTTGGGTTGCATCATGTCTGAGTTTAAAATATTATGCAAAACATGTTTGGTGTGGTGAACAGGAGCATAGCATATCTGACATCATGGTAATATTTCGATACCCAAACCACAGATTTTTGCTGGCATATCTCCTTAAAGGTCTTGCCGTGTGTTTGAAATGCTATATTGAAGGTTTCTTCAATTCATCTCAAAATCACTTGACACCCTATGCCTATTCGGACCATCTACTTGTTTCGTTTTTTATTTGTCTGAATTCAATTGTATTACACGATAGTATCGTAACGACTACATACATGAAAGTAGATTATAAGATATTGTAAAACTGTTGCCCATACTTCAAATTATTCGGTCGTGTTGGCAGACAGAAATACTCTAGCTCCACATAGTTTGATGCCTTAATCGCCAACCATAATCAAGTCGGGTGGGTGGCATGGTTTGTCAATTTAAACAATTCGGAAATCGGAGGAAAGGCTTTGGTTACAACTATTCACAACTAGGTATAGGGACGAGTACTCCTCGATGTTCTTTACAAGTCATTTTAAGCATGTCCATTGTCCTAAGCCGCAAACAGATTTTCCTTGAGCACCCAATAGCACAATAAAGATATACCACAACACATCAGAATTAAAAATGGCAACCAAAGTTCCAAAGATCCAAGAAAAGCCAAACAGCAGGGGAAGTTTGATATACACGAACAAGTGATGCTGGTTCCCTTTTTGGAACTTTCTGACACATTCAGAACACGTCGTATAGCAAAGACAGTTAGAAGAAAAAATGTAAGGTTTATCAGCAATAGGAGACCAAAAGGACCTCGATCACGATTGGATCGTTTATGAAACAAATCTTGCCGCCGTAGCCGATTTCATCCCAGTCGATTCTAACCAATGAATATAAAGTGCAACCGAATACCACAAGTACAGACGCCGCGAAGCACAAAGCCCAATATGTACAATGTCTTGAGGGGTTTTCCTTGGTCACGTTTGACATCGCTAGCAGTTTGGTGAATACAGAATGCATGTGGTAAGCAGAAACACACGTCCAAGAGAAAGTGGCTATCCAGACGAAATAGATGCAAATCCCAAGCACTTAGATTTATTCTCAGTGCGGTTTGAACCAACCAATAAGATGAGTTGAGTGCAAAATTGATGGAATATCAATGCCATCGTGTTTAGGCCTGGGAGACTTCTTAATTTCGGAATAATGCTGTAAATGATGAAAGTCAGCACCAAACCGATTAGAGATAATATTATGCAAACCAGGGACACAATCGCCATAGTAAAGTTCATTTGTTACCCGGATCCCATTGATTGACCAATGTTGTTGACTTGCTTTTCGTCCAAGGGTTTTCCTATTATATATATGCGGTTGCTTCAAACAAAGCCTCAGTCTCTCTCCACAAAATAGAACGTCAGTCATTGAGAAAAATGCTACGGTTTTCAAAAGTAATCGAACTTTCTGTGGAATTGTAGGTGAAGTTTTGTGTTGCTGACGTTGTACTCCAAAAAGGGGCAGTCAAGATTTAAGGAATAAACGGCAGTTTTATTTTTATTTACAGTCAAACGTTTTTCAGGCTACGTGCAAACGATTTAACTTTTTGACGATGTGCCGTTTAAAAATACCCTTTCTATAGGAAACGTAGGCTAGATGGCAGAGAAGCATTTTTCACCAGATCAAAATATGTCCAATTCGCTGAGAAAAAAGACAGCATGGTACTCTCGAATTCTGTCATTGATCTTGGGGTTAGCGATATTATCTCCCCTGATATTAGGAGTCTTTTTTTTGTCGATGAAATTTAACAAAGGTCTTTCAAAGCGTCTTCACCATCAATGTGAATAAATTGTAAAAAGATTACTCGTCTACTGTGCATAGCTTTGTAATTTGCGTACTTCTCACTTACATGGTTTGTAACCTACTGTGCACTTGAAATAATTTGCATATGATGAAAGGAGAAAACAAACCAATGTGTCAACCCCGCTCCTCCCTCGATAGAATAAGAGAAACCTGAAGATTTTGTGATGGAGGGGTGTGTTTGTTTTAACCCCTTTTAATGGCGTAGATGCCAGCTTGGAATTAAGAGCTTCCTGGGACATGAAGGCTCTAGGACGTCGTCATTGTTGACTGGGATCCCGTCCCCTCCACCTGACACACACCTCTCTGATAAAGTGAGCTCCGCCACCAGATGCTGCATCTGTTTCCATTGTTTTGTAGCGAATCAACGAATAACCTTTTTAAAAAATCGATTGTGAAACAAACAACACCTGAATGCGCATAAGATCATACGCGGAAAGCTATTGTTAAACTAAAGGTCATTTATGAGATCTATGTTTTCGTGGCTTGATATTAAAAAAGCTACAATCCTTGGTTATACGGTCACAATATTAAACCGGGTAAGTAGTGAAACGTTCTTCGAAATTCTTTTAGTGCCATTTTTGTTGTCTCTGGTATATTCCACTGATTTAAAATTTTGTTCTTTTTACACGCCGGTACATGTTTTATGCTTTCGTTTTTGTTACGTTTAATTGTAATAAGTTCATTGATCCGCAGAACTTTTAAGTCAATTAAATCTTTCTGTAAATGTCAAAGGCACTAGATGTAAGATGTTACCTAAATGATATTTATTAGATCTGCTTACGTATAACTAACTTATTTATCTGTATTTATGCTGTTGTTGATATTTCGGGAGAGAAGCCTACTCCGCTTATCCTGCAATACATATATTTGATCTTGATTGTAGAGAGCAATCATTCTCTGCGGTAAGCACTGACATATACATGTAGTTACTAAATTAGTGTTTATTTTTATGGAGAAAATACCCACAAATGGGTTTTAATGTGAGGGTTATTCTAAAAATTTGGTTTTGGCAAATATAAATATTTCTATTTTGTTGTTCAAATGGGAAACTCCAAGGATTTTGGGTAAATTAAATAAAAGCATTTTCCACAAGTGAATAAGTGATAAGTACCAATAACAAATACTTATTAATACGTGATATTGTTGCTATATTACCGCTGCGGCAATTGGTATACTCGGCAAATGATATCCTACAAAAGCTATGTTCAATGCTCAGTTAATTGACTTTTACAAAACTTTTAAGGTCTCTAGAGAAGTCACTTTCTGTTGCTATCAGATAAAAAAATGCAGGAAGTCAGAGCAAATTCGGATTTGTTATGGTATTACGTTATATGTCAATGGACATTAATTTAAATCGATCATGTTTGGCGGCAGGTGAGTGTTTACTGAAAAGAACTGTGGATCTGAAATCAGTATGTGGTGTAGACGAGTGCCTGGAAGAGTCCTTCTGTGTTCTGTTCTGATCATCATCACGGGGTGTCTCTTACTTCATTTGTTGATCAAAACGTATCCAGGTATGTGATAATTTATTATAACAATGCTGTCTATTTGAATGGTGCAGTTAAAAAGCTCGTCCCCAAAACAGGATTTAATTGTTGTTTTCGACTGAATCGATCAATCTAAAAAAATCTCATTCTTTGGAATGCGAAGTCATGTGGACAAATCCCACCCTGTGAACAAGGGTCCACAAAGCCATGTTTAACCTGAGTGAGCTTTATAAACTCCTCTAGATCACTTAAAATCAAACCCCTCGTTAACGACCAATCGATCCGTCTGACTGAAGCCCCAGAAGACCTTGATATTGCAGGGTATATAGGTATAAAAATATAACCGTGTTTTTATCGGACTTGGATGCATAAATTCCAAGGTTTAAATATTTATTAGGTATATGCAGTTACATTGATGCCAATATTGCTACGATACGGATTAGTTATTAGTTTAGCCTTAGTATCACATGAACTTGCTAATTCTTTTCATCCTTCCGCATCTTCAAGAAAATTAATAAATCTCAAATACCAAGATTTCATGGTAATTCCACGAACCTCTACCTATTGTGTTTCAACATTATCCAGGTAAAATATATGTCATTGTCCATATTGTAATAAAATATGTAAATCTAGTTATACCTGGATTTACAGTATACAGGGATATGTTAGAGAAGCTTTAACTTTAAATTGCCGATCCTAGCGGAGCGCGAATACTGGCGAAATGCTTTACCAGTTTGCAAGCGAAGAAGACAGTGTGAAGACTCTTGAATTTTCTATTTTACAGATGCTTTCAGAAATAAAAAGACTCAATTGCATATAAACGACTATATGATAACTCTGAGAAATACAATACGGTCAAAAAACGATCTGAAGTTGGACTAGAAAACTTGTATTGGAAGAGAAGGCGATCCAAGTATCGTTCATATGCTTTCAACCTGCCATCACATTAAAGGACGCCTTAATCATATACAGAATCAAACTTGACCACGCTGTGACGATTCCAGGCAGGTCCTTCCGTCGTGCACACCTCTCTCAGGCCTCCTCCGTCTTCAGCTCGCCCACCTCCGCCTTCTCGAAGACGTAATAATGGAAAACATCCTCGGTTAACAGCCAACAGAACAGATACTACTGGTGGCTCTCCAAAACGAAACACCAGACTTTGACGTTTATGAAAACTTGTATATAGCTATGCCTGACATAGTTTTAAACACGATATTTACAAACTTGAGAGAGAAATATATTTTTTTATTCAGAGCTATGCCTGACATAGTTTTAAACACGATATTTACAAACATGAGAGAGAAATATATTTTTTTATTCAGAAAAAAAAACCCACACAGAAAACATCAAAAAGAAGAAAAATAAAGGAAAACAAGTTAACACTAATGGATATCCATTTTGGTTGATTTGTTTCTATTTTTGATGTTCACTGCCATGGATGCAGTCTGTTTGAAATTTATCCTTGAATAATGAGCTTTGGAAAAAGTAGTTTGACTATGTTCACGCCACAGCGTAGCTGAAATACCGCTGAATGCGGCGTAAAACACAAATCAATCGACCATGCTTGGTTCCCTACTACTCCCTTCATGGCTCATAAACAAAAAGTTGATCACGAGGTTAGAACAAGCGCAGCCCGCCGAGGAGTTTACATTTCACCCATTAGGCGTGTTATTAATCTTTCCTGAGAATATGGATTGCACATTTTGTCACATATGTCCAATTCTATGTGAATTGTTACTGCGCTTACCCTTGACATCCTGGGACTGAGATCATCATTATTGCATTTACCCAAGAGTGCCTGGGGTTGAGATCTTTATAATTGCCTTTACCCATGACTGTCTGGGGTTGAGATCTTCATTATTTCCTTTACCCATGACTATCTGGGGTTGAGAGCTTCATTATTGCCTTTACCCACGACTGCCTGGGGTTGAGAGCTTTATTATTGCCTTTATCCATGATTGCCTGGGTTGAAATTTTCATTATTGCCTTTACCCATGACTACCTGGGGTTGAGATCTTCATTATTGCCTTTACCCATGACTGCCTGGGGTTGAGCTTCATTATTGCCTTTACCAATGACTGTCTGGGGGTGTGAGCTTTAGTATTGCCTTTACCAATGACTGCTTCGGGCTGAAATCTTCATTATTGCCTTTACCTATGACTGCCTGGTGTTGAAATCTTTATTATTACCTTTACCCATGAATTCCTGGGGTTGAGATATTCATTATTATCTTTACCCATGACTGTCTGGGGTTGAGATCTTCATTATTGCCTTAACCCATGATTGCCTGGGCTTGAGATCTTCATTATTGCCTTTACCTATGACTCTGGGGTTGAGCACTTTATTATTGCCTTTACCCATGACTGTCCTGGGTTGAGATCCTCATTATTGCCTTTACCCACGACTGTCTGGGGTTAAGATCTTCATTATTGCCTTTATCCATGATTGCCTGGGTTGAAATCTTCATTATTGCCTTTACCCATGACTAACTGGGGTTGAGATCTTCATTATTGCCTTTACCCATGACTGCCTGGGGCTGAGCTTCATTATTGCCTTTACCAATGACTGTCTGGGGGTGTGAGTTTTAGTATTGCCTTCACCAATGACTGCTTCGGGCTGAAATCTGCATTATTGCCGTTACCTATGACTGCCTTGTGTTGAAATCTTTATTATTACCTTTACCCATGAATTCCTGGGGTTGAGATCTTTATTATTACCTTTACCCATGACTGTCTGGGTTTGAGATCTTCATTATTGCCTTTACCCATGACTGTTTGGGGTTGAGATCTTCATTATTGCCTTTACCCATGACTGTCTAGGGTGGAGATCTTCATTATTGCATTTACCCATGACTGTCTAGGGTTGAGATCTTCATTATTGCATTTACCCATGACTGCCTGGGGTTGAGATCTTCATTATTGCCTTTACCCATGACTGCCTGGGTTTAGATCTTCATTATTGCCTTTACCCATGACCGCCTGGGGTTGAGATTTTCATTATTGCCTTTACCCAAGACTGTCAGGGGCTGAGATCTTCATTATTGCTTAACACATGCGCAACCATAAACTGTGTAGATTTTGAGAGAATTAATTTTCCTCCAGAGCTTTATAAAGACAGTATTGTTACACCCAAACAAACTGCCTTTAACCTGAGTGTCGAAAAGCGTTAGAAGCGGTATACTAAGCTCCTACTTTTGAAAGGTTTGTGGGATATTTAAACGTTGGCTGTTCGATTACAGGAAACGTTCATCCATGTTTAGCACATAAACATCGCGTTATAATAGACCTCCGTTTCTGAGCTTGGAAGGTTCCCCCAAATAGAGGACAAATCGGTGTAAAACAGCTCACATTGGATGCCTCGTTTCAGAGGCATTTATAAGCTGGGATGATAACATAATCAGTAGACTTTATGGATATTGGCATCAATAAATCCAGATTTTGAACATCAATAAAGCCTTACACACATTGGCCCAAACGAATCACAATGATAGAAATAGATAGATTTAAATTGAACACAAAATAGCAAAATATCTAAACTACTGCTTAATGTTTGATTGATATGCTATTTAAATCTGGGTTTGTGAAATAAGTTGCAGACCTTTGTCAGCAAGTATACTTTGGTTGACAAGCTAGTTTATAGACGTATCAGCTGTGGTATTTACTCATAATATCGATTTGTGTTCGACTCCTAAATATCAACAAGTCAACATTTGTTTGTCAACGACTTGACTAGCTTCAATTATACTGAAGCGGATTCACATAGAGGTTCGTAATATTAATTTCTGTTTTATTTTTTCTAGGTACGATACGGTTAAGGTCAAACTTTTCGCTGGTAAGTTTTTGCTCAAAAATTTATTTTGTCCATTCATCTGACGCGTTTCGACTGGTGTATTGTGTCAATTCATTCGGCGTGTGTCTACTGGTATATTATGTCAATTCATCCGGCGTGTTTCGACTGGTGTGTTGTGTCAATTCATTCAGCGCGTTTCTACCGGTGTTTGCTGGTAATTCATCCGGCGTGTTTCGACTGGTGTATTATGTCAATGCATTTGGCGTGTGTCTACCGGTGTATTATGTCAATTCATCGAGTGGCGTATTGTGCCAATTCATTTGCCGTGGCTCGACCGTTTATTATGTCAATTCACCCCACGTGTTTCGACAGGTGTATTGTGTCAATACAGTCGGCGTGGCTCGACCGGTGTATTGTGTCAATTCATCTCGTGTGTCTCGACTGGTGTATTGTGTCAATACATCTGGTATATTTCGAATGGTGTAATGTGTCAATTCACCCGATGTTGTCGATGTATTCACTTCTTAATTTAACTACGTTCAAGATTTATACTCCGTCCGAAGTACTTCACTTTTCATAAATATGTAGAGCTGAGGTTGTCTTGGTTGTCTGAGGTTTTATTTTGTCAATTCATCTGACGTGTTTCGACTGGTGTATTGTGTCAATTCATTCGGCGTGTGTCTACTGTTATATTATGTCAATTCATCCGGCGTGTTTCGACTGGCGTGTTGTGTCAAATCATTCGGCCTGTTTCTACCGGTGTTTGAAGGTAATTCTTCTGGCGTGTTTCGACTGGTGAATTATGTCAATTCATCCGGCGTGATGCGACTGGCGTATTGTGTCAATTCATTCGCCGTGGCTCGACTGGTGTATTGCGTCAATTCATCCGATGTGTTTCGACTGGTGCATTGTGTCAATACAGTCGGCGTGGCTCGACCGGTGTATTGTGTCAATTCATCCGGTATATTTCGAATGGTGTATTGCGTCAATTCATCCGATGTGTTTCGACTGGTGCATTGTGTCAATTCATCCGACAGGTGTCGACTGGTGTATTGTGTCAATCAATCCGGTGTATTTTGAATTGTGTATATTGTCAATTTATCCGGTGTGTCTCGACGGGTGTATTGTGTCAAATCATCCGGTGTATTTCGAATGGTGTAGTGTGTAAAATCATCAGGAGTGTTTCGACCGGTGTACGTGTGAATTGATCGTTGTTTAATTCTTTCCAAGAAACTGGCACTTGTTTAATCCCCTCCATTCTGATGTTTCATCTTTTTCAAAACAAAATCTGTGCTGGAATTCAAACATTCGCTTAAACAAAGGCTTACGGGAATATTTAACTGGCAATCTATCTTCATGCATACATTAATTTAGAATTTTCATTTTGTGTATCATTTCTTAATTAAACTACGTTCAAGATTTATACTCTCGTCCAAAGTACTTCACTTTTCATAAATATGTACAGCTGAGGTTGTCTTGGTTGCTAAATCGTTGAGGCCATTTGATACAACCAACTGTCCTCATTTTGATACGACTGGGAAGACTCTGTTTCTTTGGATTTGTGTAACGTGTTGTTAAAAGGCTTGCTTTCGTTTTCATTAACTGTCACATTGGGTCGGCTCTGTCAGTCGTCGTTGGTGCAAAGTGTGTTTGAAATGGCAAAGTCCCCTATTGGATATATCCTGATAATATCAAAGGTATTTAGATGTTTTATGTGTAGCGGCATATCCTTTACTATAGTATGTTAGTAGAACGTGGTGTCAAATGTACTAATAAAGTTATAACAGGAATAATTTTTTAATTTAGGATCTCGGTGCGGACCAAATTACATACAGAATTCGCAAATCTAAGCTCCTGGAAACCTGTGCTGGGAAGGAGAAAGAATACAATGGAAAAGGACATATCGAGAGGCAACTGGTGGTGGACCACAAACATAGCCTGGTTTACTGTCCCGTTGCTAAAATAGCATCAAGCTTCTGGAAGCGTGTGTTTCAAGTCTCTTCGGGGGTCAAATCGGGAACGAACCCTTTTGATATAAAAGGAGCGCATGACGACTCACTTATAACCCTCAACTCCATGTCTTTTCAATCAGCTCACTGGACTTTGAATAATTATACGACCTTTTTGTTTGTCAGAGAACCTTACTCCAGGCTGTTGGCCTGTTATATTGACAAATTCTTTACCACAACTCCTGATTTCTGGAATATTGGCAAAATAATGATTCAACGGTTTAGACCAAATGCTACAGAGAAATCTAGAACCTGTGGACACGACGTCACCTTTCCTGAATTTATTAAATTCGTTATTTACACATTGGAAACGAGAAAATATATGAATGAACACTGGCAGCCAATATACGAGAAATGTTCACCTTGTCAAGTTCAGTACGATATAATTGGAAAACTTGAAACCGTCTCCAGTGACCTCGATTTTCTGCTTTTAAATAAGTTCAATGGAGATGTTTTGTTTGACGAAATGGAAACAGAGAGTGAGAAAGATAGGTTAGATAAAAACGCAAAAGGATTATTTGGTAGATATAATTCTGTTGCTAAGAGATGTATGCCATTTAAAGATCATTTGCTCAGGTTCTTAAGAAAGGAACAAGTACGAGGAATAATTTCAAAGTCTGTGGTTTTACCCAAGTTGCTGGTTGACAACAACCACACAACTGCAAGTGATTTAAAGGAATTCATTTTGAATGCTTATCAATTAAACAACCATAACAGGGAAAGGAAGTTGAATCGAAAAGAAGCTTTACAGGAAGCTTACAGTGATGTTTCTTTGGAAGATATGATCAAGTTGCAGAAACATTTTAAACCCGATTTTGAACTATTTGGCTATGACCTTCGACCTGAAGAATTATACAATGAAAAAATTAGAAAAAATACAAGAAAGTTTTACTTCAATGTTTAGGGTAACGGGAACCGTTAACGTCCAGCTTGATCTAGCTTACAGTTTTCTAATTTTAACGATTGTCTCTTTTTGCAAGATATATGGTCCCCGGATGTTATATTTTCTAACATTTTCACATGTATACGAATTTTGGGGAGGACGTTTGAAACTGTTCTAGGGAATGGATGGTATTGCATTCCACCAACTGTTTTTTTTACATACAAACAGTCTTGCTGATCTCGCACGTTTGAAAACAATTTGAATACAGCTGTCATTTTGTAAAATTATAATGCTAACAAGTTGATCCATTTTCTTCAAAATTTATATTAATTGGGTTTCTTTCGACACCTACCACAGTCCTGATTGTTGTCAGCCAAATTTCGCCATCCGACATGACGTTCAGCACCTTACCCTTTTACTATTTAAGGAAGAAACGTTCTTAAAACTAAGTAGGAAAAGTTGTTGACTGGTATTGTGAGTCTTTCTTTTCAACTGAGTCTTGCGCAGGGGATCTGCTAGCTACTCAGCTTGTACTTTTTTAAATTTCATTCTCACTCTCCGCGGTTATGTGTTGTCAATAAATACACATAAAAATGAACATGGTTCAGCGGTTTAAGTGAGACACGAAGGACACTTTGTTTGTCGCTGTTCGTCGCTGTTCGGACTGCCCCTTCCCAGAATCGGTCTGTTAGGGCAAATAATAGTTTAAATCCATCTCATCTAAAAAATTGTAAAAAAAAAAAAAAAATACCCAAAACCCCCAGGGTATATCGAAAATCTAAATAAACCTAATATCCGTAAACAAATTTGTGGTGTTGTGATATTTTCAAATTTCAGGGAGTGAAGTAAACACTGGTTACATTCCAGCGTGCCACTGCTCATCTGTAGTAAAATGTCACTGATAAAAATATTACATGGCCTCCTAGACTTCATTTTTTTCTAAATTAAAAGAAAGAAGAAAAAAACAAAAAAACAAAAACAAAGAACGCACCACAAATAGAAAGTTGGTTGGCGCGAATGTAGATTAAAACATGTCTACCTCACAATCGCTATAATTTAATGGCATTCAAACTGTATGGAATATTAATAATAAAAAAGAATGAGAATAACTATAACCATATGGAAAGTATTTGTGAAAAAATCCACCCTGGGCTATACAGTCTTGATCGTGGCGCTACACGTCAATCAATGGTCACTCAGAGATATGTTCGCCTTAAATTATTGATTATTACCATCAATTGTGGCATTACACCGTTATCAACCAGAGCGGAACATATGCTACATGATATAATACTATAATGTAGCGCTAATTACATATCAGATGTCCTGTGTAGTTAAGTCAACATTTGTATATATAATATGAGTACATATAGCAGACACATATATATTGGTACTAGAACTAAAGCGCTAAACATTAAACTATGCCCATTGTTATCACCATAAACACATGCCCTTGGTGTAAAACGCCAGTCGATTATAGCGCGTAACGATATTAAGTCACAATGTAGTAAAGCAGGGGTATTCTGCTAACCATACGCTTTACAGTTTGAACAAGACACAAAACACTAATTAATGAGTACATAAACTATTAGATATGCTGTATACTGGTAAATCTGGCACTTCAACGTGTAATGGTAGGTCAGATATATGCATACCTAAATTAATTGAATATAACATCAAGTGTAGCAATAAACCCTTATCAATAAGAGCGGAACAAATGGTATATGATATAAGACTTTAATGAGGCGTTAATTACCTATCAAACGTGATATATACAAGATTTGTATACATAATATAAGTATTAAAGCAGATAGATATATTGATACTAGAACGAAAGGGCTAAACATTAATCTATGTTTATTGTATAATGACATAGACACACACGCTTTGCGTTAAACCTAGTGGATTATAGCGCTTAACAAAATTAGGCAATAATCTATGCTCATTGTAATCTCCATAAACACATGAGCTTGGTGTAAAACGCCAGTCGATTATAGCGCTTAACAATATTAAATCACAATTTAGTAAAGCAGGAATATTCTCCTTACCATACGCTATACAGTTTGATCAGGACTCAAAGTACTAATTAAAGAGCACATAATATATTAGATAAGCTGTATACTTGTTGGATTAGATTACGAACTATCCTACAAGAAAACCATAGCTACCCTGTTAATAAAGTTACAGTTTTTTGAGGCTTTAGACAGATCAAAGTAAATATGTAGCAGTTGAAGAATAGTTGACTTTCCAGGTAGGAACACGTATTGAGACGGTGAAATGTATTTATGTATGAAAGCAAAAATCAAACGCTCAAATATTTTACTCAAGGAGCTTAGCAAAGAGATTGGACGATAATTACAAACTAAAGAAGAATTTCTAGACTTAAACACGTGCATAATGTTGGAAACCTTTCAATCAGAAGGATAAGTAAAAGCAGCTAAAGAAGAATTAAAGAGACTAGCTAACACAGTAGAGAGGTTTGAGCGGGCTGCATATAATATATTGGGACTTATATGGTCAGGTCCAACTGCCTTGTTGGCGTCAATGGCCTGTAGTTCTTGTGAAACGTCTACAACAGTGATATTGATATGATTCAGTTTGAGCCCCACATTATTATCGAAAGATGGCAAGTCCACAGGAGATGGTTCATCCGTGCAGCAAATAAAAGTGAAGAAATCATTGAGAAGAGTGGCCATCCCTTGAGCACTGTGGATGTAATCGCCATTTAGAAGAGGTGGTGGCTGAGAGAAGTTTGAATTGGAGCATTTTAGAAAGTCTTTACAAGTTTTTCTCCAGAACTTTTCAGTCAGACTCCCTTCTAAAATTTGATAAGTAATTTTGTCGTCCTATTTGCGTTTTGCGTTTCTTATCAAATTAGTCACACGGTTACATTGATCTTTGTATGCCGTGACAGTTTCTTCAGACTTAAATTTACGAGACCGTTAATACTGTTTTTCGCGGTGTTTAGTTTGAAGTTTAATTTCTTTGGTCGTCCACCTTTTTTCTCCTGGGTATATTGTAAATTCGTTATAAGGTATCGCTACTTTAGCTGGATATAAAAATTTTACCAGACACAAAAGAGCCCGAAGAATCAATATCGTTTAGGAGCAGTCTAAATCCCTCCTCCCTGTCTACCTCCTCTAATGCTTCCCCAAAAAGGTCCCAGTTTGCCCGCTTGTTATTCCATACAGTCCTTTAGTATTTTGAGGGTCTAGATATTGTAGATTTTAAATAAACGTATACCGGGCGGTGGTCGCCTCAGACATTCGAAAAACGTCCAGAATCAGAAATAATTGAATGGTTAGTTAAGAAGAGTTTGAGATGCAGGTCGAGTAGGCTGGTCAATTACCTGAGCCAGCCCAAAGCTGGAAAATATATAAGAAAGGTGGCGAATTTATGGTTTAAAAGATCTGCATTAAGATCTCCTGATATAATAATATTATGTTTTGTTATATGAATCGGTTGCTATGCAGATGCTATTTTAGAGTTCATTCCACGTATGCAAATCTGCATATGGAGGTCGATAAACAATGCAAATGAGGAAATTTGGCTTGCCAAATAGGTCAAGCCAAATAATTTCGAGTGTAAATACAAACACCTCCCCAAGCCTGATCACAATCCCTGTTAATTGGATGTGAAATCCAGGAAGAAGACGCTAGTATTCGAGACATTAATAGTCAAATGATTTTCCGTTATGGCAATTATGTCAATTTGACCAAGATTAGCAAAGAGCAAATCTAGCTTATTTTTCAGTCCCCATATATTAAGGTGAACGAAAGAAAGGTTAGAAAGGGCTTGTGGTCCTGGGTTTGTTTCCACGTCACCAGATTAAAGTAACAAACTGTGTATCAGTACAGGAAGTAGACGAAGAGAGGGAATTATAAGAGTATAACATATTAAAACTTTAAAAATTGTTGTACTTAAAGGAAATCTGAAAGGATTACCATCAAGACGATCCACAAATGACCACTTTTTCCATGACACATACCCTCCTCGAACATACCAATAGCTGAACGGTAAAAAGCTAGATCACTAACCGAGATACTCAGTAAAAAAAGAAACTTCACACACGTTTGGATGTCGATAACCTGAACATACAGGAAAAGTGGTTTTTAATAATGATTAAATTGTACCCATTAAGGACGGTGTACGAAAAAATCGTGTTCATAAGGTAACCAGTTCCACCGGAAATGTTACGGAAATGTAAGAGTTACAACTCGAAGAAAGCATGTCAATAGTGCTTATGCCCTCCATGAGCGTTCACAACTGCGACGCAACGTCTCCCCATGGATTGAATGATGCGTCTGAACACAGCTTGGGGGATGTGTCGCCATAATTGAACCAACATGGCACCAAGTTCCTGCAAATTCTGTGAAGGACTCCTTACTCGACGGAATCTTCTCCCCAACACATCCCATACATTTTCTATAGGATAATACCGCCCTGGCCGGGAGACCTTAAGGGCCACTCCATGAAGCCAGCATTCCTAAGAAAATTCCGCGTTAAATTGGCGGTATGAGGTCTAGCTTTATCGTGTTGGAATGTCAGACCTGGGCCATGAGCTGCCATGAATGACAAAAGCTCTGAAATGAGCACCTGCTCCCTGTATCCTGTAGCAGTTAGGTTCCTCGAACGACCTTCAATTGGGAATGGACAGGACCATTAAAGGCACCCCAAAACATAACAGTACCGCCCCCAAAACAGTCCACTTCCTGCACACAACACTTGGCGTTCCGTTCATTGCGTCTATTTCAAACTCTAACTCTCCATCAGGGAAGTGCAAAGTGAATCTGGATTCGTCACTATTTCAATCACGCGGAGTCCATCTTAGATGTTGTTGTGCCTAGATAAGCCGTTGACGTCGGTGTAACTGGGTTAAAATGGTCCATGATATGGCAGGCATGCGTGGAGACGAGCAGAGCTCCAAACAATTCATTCCTAGTGGACGTTGCAGTGAAAAATCGATTACGCAAATGACGTAAGACGATTTGTAAGACGATTTTTCGGTCTTCTGCATGTGTCGTCACACGTGTTCTACCCGAACGAGGTCGGTCTGCTGAGGTGCCAGTTTGTTGGAGACGTGTCCGAAGATCATGGGTAGTCCGTCGACTACATCCCATAACCCTGGCAACGTCAATGACCGACGTTCCTGTATACAGCATTGGCAGTTTGACAGTCTTGGCATTGCAAATCAACGGATAAGAAGTGGTTTTCCCTAAATGTCTCTC